>ML812594.1:26550-60159 GCA_009831015.1 Picea engelmannii
TTAATACCTATTAAAACAAAGTTATATCAGACAGAGAGATCCCTCTCTAAGTCTTGGAGGGCTAGATCCAAGACTCAAAGTGGTTTTGATGTTGCCTCTATGACTGCCTCACAGCCTTGAGCAAATTACAAAGTGCTAACAGGTGGAACCCTAAGGGAGACTATGAGCTCCAACTGAGCTCCAAAGGTTTCTTCACAGTAATATTCTACAACCTAGAAGACAAGGACAAGATATTTGAAGGGGACCATATTTCTACAATTCATCTGGCCTCTACCTCCGCTTCTGGACAAACCACTTCTACCCAGAAAAGGAAAACTTCTGCTATGCACCAGTATGGATTCGCCTCTATTCCCCACCTCAAGAGTTTTGGTTAGAAGAAATTTTATTGGGCATAGGAAACACCCTGGGTAAATATGTCAAATCTTCTGAAGCTACCAAATAGAGAAAATACACCTCTTATGAAAGAATCTATGTCTATATGAACATCTCCAAAGATTTGCCAAGAACAACTACCTTAGAATACCAAGATGAGGAATGGGCCCAAACCATAGATTATGAACACATTCCTTTTAGATGCCGAAAATTCCATGAACATGGACACCTTTTGAAAGACTACCCTCTCAAAAACTCCCCCCAAAGGGAAGCTGAAGAGAAAACAAAGGAGGGATACCCAAGTGAAAAATCGAAGGAGACAAGCACAAAAAAATCTCACTTCTAACAATGGAAAAAATAACCCAAATAAAAATTCTTTTCAAGCCCTTAACCACCTTCCAGAGGAAGAAGAAGTGGGAAAACCCCACAAGCCCACGGGGAAAGATCCCAACAAGCACAAGGAAGACCAATAGTCACAAGAGTATCAAATCCCAACAAACCAAGAAGATATACAGACTCACCCAGTCTCAAGGAAGGAACCAGAAAGAGAGGAAGACACAATCATGGGGATGGATGAGTAGGACCTAGCAGAAATCGACCTAGACAAGTTAGAAGAAGCACTCAACAAGAAGGATATTCAAACCTTACCAGAGGACCAACTCAGGAAAGTTCACAAAGTATTTCTAGAATCATAAGTAGGGGCTACATCAAGGATGGGGATCAACACAGACCTAAACCAAGATCCAAGAAAACACCCAAAAGAAAACAAGTGACAAGGCAAAAAATCGGCTCATCAGCTAATAAAGGAAGCGGGAAACTATATGATCAATTTGGGATAGATTCACAAGCTCTCAGAGAGCTCCTTTTCCCACCCACCTAATTGTTAACTATGAAGATCCTCACCTGTAATGTCAGAGTCCTAAATGGAAGATCCAAACAAAGGATTATCTGAAACTGCATCAAAATGGAAGACCCTGATATATTCCTGATACAAGAGACAAAATGTGTAGGTAAAACTGCATAAGATATCATCAAAAAATGATGGAGTAATTTTGAATCCTATCAAACAGACTCAAAAGGGGCTTTAGGAGGCCTGACCATCCTATGGAATCCTACAACAATCATCCTTGATCAAGGCTTCTCCACTGCATGCACCATCACAACGCACTACAGAGCCATCAGATCAGACAAGGAAGGAATGATCACAAATGCATATGGACCGCAGAACAACCAAGACAAAAACCTCTTTCTTCTAAACCTAGCTTACCTAGGTTCCTTAGTGGAGGGCAAGTGATGGATAATAGGGGGTGACTTCAACATGATTCTCATGCTAGAGGAAAAGCGAGGGGGAAAAAAGCGCCTGGAGCAGGACAACGAAAAATTCCAGGAACTCATAGAGTGTAACATCCCCAAAAATAAATTATTTTTAAGTTTGAAATTTCTTAGGAAATTATTTTCGTTTTTGGTAAATTCAAAATTAGAAAAATTTTGCCATTTATGGAAATTTCGAATTTAGTTAATTGTAATTAATGATTATGAATGTTGGGCAGAGATTTGATTTGACCCAACTGTCTACTTGACTATGACACTTTTATGAAACAAAATATTTTATAATTATTGCTGAAGGACAAATGGAACAACCATGTTAAAATCATCTGACCATGACTCCATGAGTGGGGAATATGTTGGAACTACCTCAAGGTTGATTGTTACAAGTGGAAAATCAAGAATTTGGCCATTGGAAGCCCCTGAAAATCAAGTATTTGGAAAGATGCGAAAATTCCCAATGGGGAAAAGACCTAGGAAAAAATGACTTTGCATATATGACATATGAGAGGAGGTAGGACGCTGTCGAGTATGCTGGGAAAACCATTGATCTGTTGATGTTATGAAAACTGATTTCAGAGTGTGAGACAAGGAGAAGTTACTGAGACTAAAAGACTATTGTTGGGGAGAAGTTCTGAGTTCTCCCTCATGGATTCATGGTCAAGCTAGGGGGAGAACGAGACAAGTGATTTGGTTGTTTCGTTCTAAGTTTGGGAGGAATGTAGTTGTTCCATTTTTTATTCAATAACTGTTCAGATATGTCATATTACTCCTTTCTCTGACTGAATGTTGTATGGTTTAATAACTGGTAGAATGTATCTATTTAATCCTAGATAGAAGTATTACTATGGTGAAAAGTCGTTTGAATGTTGTTATACTTAAAAAATGACATAATGCCTCTAAAATAATTCTGAATGAATCATTTTTGTTGGATTTTACAACTGAAGGAATTCCATTTCTATTTGATATATTAACTAAAATGATACATCTCGTTAAAATTTTGGAAGAATTCATTCCATAGATTAGACTACTGCTATAGTATGATAAACTGTTGGATAACCCCACAGTCAATCGTATTTTTTTGTAAATATATCTATGTACAAAAATGGGGATGGGATCGAACTTATATACATGTGTAATTACATTCCTATAAGTAAATTACAGAACCATAATACTTATCTGAGGTTTCCTTTCCCGCACATATTAGAATCAGAATCAAGACGAAATTCTATACATGACAAGAATTCACAATACCTGTATAGAGAAATACATACATACATACATACATACATACATACATACATACATACATACATACATACATACATACATATATATATATATATATATATATATATATATATATATATAGTTGGTAATCTGTGCAGATGTTACAGGAAAAACTTAAATTAATTGTCTACAACAGGAATAGTAATATATGTATGCATGTTCATATACTATATAGTTAAGATATAAAATGTTTCCAACGGACATATATATCCAACCAGGGCAAACGACATACTAAATGCATGAAGGCAGAAAATTTTTGAAACAGATATTCTGGAACCCTTTTGCCTTCATATTCGTATTATGCATTATTATAAACTCGAAATTTTTCTAGTCTTATCAATAGCAACAATTCGATCCAATCTCTGTACAAATCAGACAACAATAAAATAAAGGAAAACCAATAATTCTATTGGTACATTGAATATCTTTTAGAAACATAATAGTATCGGAGCAATTTAAAAATGAGAATATATAAAGGGAAATTATTTTTTCCCTAAAACAATCTAGGTTTAATAGCCAACTAGCGTATTGATAAATTTGGAAATTCAATTGCTTTCAATCAATACTTTTCATTTCAAGAATGCAAGAGAAGAGTCCCTCGAATCGGATATCAATTAAACTCATTATACAATACATATCGAGATCCAAAAATAAAAGTGTGCACCATAAACTTACGCAAATCCTGCACTATGTTTCCCCAATAGAGAGTAGATTTACAACTTTTGTATTTATTGGACTAACAATAATTGGAACGAAAACTTTATATCCAACAAAAAATCTAGACTGGAACCTAGGGTTCCGCTGGTTAAATATGAAACGATAAGATATGAGAACATTGTAAAGGAACCCAAGTACCTTTTGTACGTGGGTATGCTCAGGATCCTGAAGCTTTCGGGTACTCCAATCCTGCAAGGGGGCAAATAAATTTCAGTGAGTAACGATCCAGAAATAATAAGATTTTTGTATATGAAATATTATTTCAATTTTGGATTGAATTGACTAAAGGAAAAAAAATACATAACTTCGGGATCATACTCAACTTGGGCCACAATGTCGATCACATTGCATCCACGTAGTCGACAAAGCCACCCCAGACTAGAAGGGAGAATTGGGTCAAGGTCAACCTGATGGGTACCCTTTCAAAGACCAAGGATCCCATCATTAGGTTGCATTAATCAATCCTTGAATACACATATCAGACGAAAAAATCAAAGAGAATATTCTAATAATTAAAATGAACAAGAAGTACAGAATGAAATGTATTTTCATTACTTTACATAGAATTCGCACAAAATAATACTTATTCCGAATGTCTTTTCTTTAAGGGTGGTTCCCACCCTCAAAATAAAATGATAATAACATTATATGTAACCTTAAACAAGAAGTTGCATTAGATTCATATGTTACATGTTACAGATTATTTCCTTATGAATTGTTCGGGACATAGGGTAACCACTCTACATTACTTATTGAATGAAATTTACATAAATCCCCTTTTGAACATTTCAGTGGGCAGGTGGCCTGTCATGATTCATGAAGGAAAAATGCTCGAAGACATGATCCTCAACAGGTTTTCTACCCTATCAGAGTTTATTCAGAGATTAATACTTCCGCATGGACTCACAAGGTTTTGAAACTAGATAATAGTAACTTTTGGCTAAGGTTAATCCACAAAAACAAATAGAGGGACACTGCGAAACCTTAAGTAAGCACAACCATGTAACCCCGCTAAGAGGATTGTGCGAGAATGTAGATGATGGGGTAGTGGAGGGGTATTGAAAGGGTTCTGAAAGGTTTGAAATCAAACACCAGCAAAGACCTACCTCCCCAGAAGAAAGTTTAACCCCGAGAGTTACGAAAGGAATGGAAACCACAGGAAGAATATTTCAAAAGGAAATCATAACTAGAGTTCGAGCGTATAGATTCTTCCACTATAATAAGAAATGAGTATTCCTTTCAATTTGTAAAGTTACAGTAGCATTGGGGACTTACCAGGATGGACAGGTAGGGATGCCCGTCTTCCACCAGGTGAAGCTTTCTGAGAAATTGACCCCTCCTTGAAAAGGGAAATGTATAGTTTCCTTGGAGAACTATGCGATTTACGAAAAGGCCATCTAACCCTAATAGAGCTCTTAATACCGGAGTAAATTTCATTAGTATGCTGAGAGGCTCGGGCCATGTGATGGGGCGTAGTTGGAGGGACCTTACTAGATGAGGGGTCAAGTGACAACCATCATTTTTTTCACACATAGGAGTCCATTAATGGTCGGATCAAAGTCTTATTTCCTACTTGACAAGAACCTTACCCTTCACATTAAAAGAGTACCAAGTAAAGAGGGTTCCTTTGTGACACGACCAACTAGAAACTATGAATCATAACTGTTGTAAGTCCAGTTAGTATATCGTTCGAAGAACCATCGTTCTGTTGAGATATCAAACAACTTAGGTAGGGTTAAACGAGTTGTTAGGATGAAATTTTATTGTGATGAAACCTTTATTTAAGCGTTGACTGACATATATTTAACCGATCCATTAATTAAAAGGAACTTTGTTTGAAGACTTTGGTCATACAAAGAATAACGCCAAGCCAACAATTTGCCACTATGGGTGTACTCCTGACCCCTTTGCGTTGTGCATAGTATACAAGATTTGTTTTAGAAACGCCAATGGAGATTTACCCTTGCGCACTAGTATAGAGGTACTTTGCTTGGGGAAGAATTTTAAGATCGTAAGTCCTAAGTTCTCTATAGTCTAACTCTAGTATAATATATAAATATATATATGAATATTAGGGTAACTTTAGGACTGATGAGAATGTTAGAATGATGGAAGGTTATTCACTTAGGAACTATGTTCCTTGTATGTTAGACTGGATATAAATGTCAACGTTGATAACCATAATATAAGAAAACTTATCAGAGTTTAACAATGGAGATAATTGTCACCTTCCCCTGATTATGAATCTATTAATTGAATTGGAGATTAATGTTCCTTAGATTTTATTTATTTTTATTTTTATTTTATTATTATTATTATTATTATTATTGTGATGGGTTTGAGGTACATTACATATGGTATCAGAGAAAATTTTACAACACTTGGACCTTTAACACGGCCAAATTATTTACGTAGCATAATTTTTTTTTTATTATGAAAAACTAACAAAAACAACTATTGTTACAAGCAAAAAACTCTTTTATGTTTTGTGTTAATCATGGCAGCCTAGGATGACGCAAAAATCAGACTTGAGGGGAATCCTACACAAAGACCTCCTGAAGATCCGAGATAAAATAGTGACATAATCTCACTTACTGAAGTTATGGAAATGATGAGGAAACTCATTGTTGAGATGCAAGTTTTCAAAGCAAACAATGAGAAAATGAAGAAGGTACAACAAGAACAACAGGAAATAATTGAAGTCCTGTTGCGTATTATAGTGAAAAATAAAATCCCAAAGGATGATGACCATGAAGAAGAGGTCAGTAAAAGGGCCTCCAAGAATTATGGTCCTGAAGCAGAAAAAAGGACATCTCATCTCAAGGTACACCTTCAGCTAAAGATAAAACAAAAACAGACAGAAAAAGAAAACAGGTAGATCACCTTGAGGGAGAATTTAAGAAAATCAAACTTGCTACCTTTGATGGGGAATATAGAAAAGGGGAGGAAGTTGAAGCATGGCTATTAGACATCAAGAAGTATTTTTAGATCTACAACTATTCCAAGAATATGAAGGTCAGAATGACCATCTATAATCTGAAAGAAAAAGCCAGCATTTGGTGGCAAGATTTGAAATTGGCTAAGGGCCTAAAGGAGAAACAAATGGAATGGTCAGAATTTAAGAAATACTTTAAGAAACAGTACCTATATGAAAGTTACTATGAAAGAAAAACCCAATAATTTTATGAGCTATGACTTGGTCAAATGGCTATGGAAGATCTAATAAACAAATTCCTGGAATTACTAAGGTTTGTACCTTATATCTGGGAGGATAAAGTGAAAATCCAATAGTTCCTAAGCTGTTTACCATAGCCCTACAAGGGAAAAATAAAATTTGATAATCCCAAGTCCTTGAGTGACGTATTCAGGAAAGCCCGAATGTGTTACGACCAATACAAACAACGGACAAAATTTCCCAAGGCTTGGAAAGACAAGAAACAAGATCGAATGAACCAGTGGAAGAAGGGATACTAGCCAACTCCTTACCGGAACGCAGAAAAAATCTTTCCAAGAAAATATTTTCACTCCAACAATCCAAACACTCATGGAGGTGGTAAACCGGTAAATCTGGGAACTAAGAATTTTGGGGACAACCCCCATGAACCATTAAAATGTTGTCAATGTGGAGAACCTCATCTAAAAAGGAACTATCCATGGTTGATTTCAGCAACCAAAACCACTGTTCACAATCTGCAGACAACCTCTACAATGGGAGATGTGGGTAGAAGCTTGCATCGAATAAATGCAGCCATGGACGACCGACAAGATGACCACCAGTCCTTTGTGGTGGAAATTGAAGGTAAAATCAATAACACTCGAATTTTTGTTTTAATTGATCCTGGAGCTACATTAAGTTATATCACTCCTAGTATAGTAGAGTCAAATAAAATTAAGAAAATAAGACACGAAAAATCTTGGTTGGTACAACTAGCAACAGGAACAAAAAGGAAAGTTGTTGACTTTATTTCTGATTATGAGTTCAGTTTAGGTGGTCAAAACATAAAGACAAATCTGAGAATTCTACTTCTAGGATCTTATGATGTAATTATCAGGATGGATTCATTAGAAAGGCATAAAGCAGTGCTAGATTGTTATGAAAAATCACTTAAGTATATAGCCAAAAACGAAACCACTAGGACAATTCAAGGTATACAAAAACCAGTATCAGTTAGACATATTTCAGCAATGCAATTCAAGAAATGCATGAGAAAGGGTTGTCAAGTTTATGCCATCAAAGTAAAAAACTTGTTAGAAAAAGAAAATAAACCCACCTTAGTGGATTTTTTCATTTTTCATGATTTCAGAGATGTGTTTGTTGATGAGATACCTGAGTTACCCCAAGAAAAGAAATATACTTTTCTATCGAACTACTACCTAGTTCAGCCCCTATCTCGAAAGCACCTTACCAAATGAGTTTGATGGAATCAACAAAACTAAAAATTCAACTACATGAATCATTGGACAATGAATATATTAGACCGAGTGTTTCAACATGGGGAGCACCAGTCCTCTTTGTGAAAAAGAAAGACGAAACTATGCGATTATGCATCGACTATAGACAATTAAATTAGATGACTATTAAGAACAAGTACCCCTTACCTAGGATAAATGATTTGTTCGATCAAGTAAGTGGGGAAAATATTTTCTCGAAATTGGATTTATGATCTAGTTATCACCAAGTTAGGATAAAAGATGAGGACATAAGTAAAAAAAAAATTCAAATGAGATATGGACATTACGAATTTGTAGTTATACCTTTTGGACTCACTAACACGCTAACCACGTTTATGTGTTTAATGAACAATATTTTCAGTCAGTACTTGAACAAGTTTGAAGTGGTATTTATTGACAATATTCTAGTATATTCTAAAACAAAAGAAGAACATGAAGAGCACTTAAGAATAGTTCTGCAAACCTTAAGGAAGCACAAACTTTATGCTAAATTTGATAAGTATGATTTTTATGAGAAGAAAATACAGTACCTAGGACATGTAATATCTGTAGAAGGCATTGCAGTCGATCCTGAATAAATAAGAGCCATCGTGGAATGGCTGGTGGTACCTAAGGATGTAGCAAACATCCGATCATTTATGGGAATCACTGGATATTATCGCATATTTATAGAGGGATTTTCCAAAATTTCTTACCCTATCACATCGTTACAAAATAAGGGGACCAAGTTTAACTGGTCACAGAAGTTTCAAGACAGTTTTAATAAGTTAAAGGAATTGTTAACAACCACACCCATTTTAAAGGTAGCCGATCTAGAGAAAGAATTCATTGTTTGTGTAGATGTGAGTAAAGAAGGACTAGGTGGCATCCTAACTCAAGAAGGACACGTAATTTGTTATGAGTCCCAAAAACTAAAGGAACAGGAATGAAACTACGCCCCTCATGATTTAGAGTTAGCAGTTGTAATACACGCCTTAAAAATGTGGTGGCACTACATAATGGGCAGAAGATTTTTATTATTGGCAGATAACAGTGATGTGAAAATTTTGTTTAGTCAGTCGGACCTTAATGCAAGGAAAGAAAGATGGCTAGCCTTCTTGAGCGAATTTGACTTTGAGGTAAGACATATCAAGGGTAAGGAAAATAAAGTAGTTGATGCCTTAAGAAGAAGAGTCCATGGGTTGTTTGAAATAAACATTAGTAGGGCAGAAAGCGATCTTGAGCAAAGGATAAAGACTACAGGTAATAATGACAAAAATTACACTAAAACAATGGCATAATTACAGAACACTACAAAAAATTAAGACAAAACATGTCTGAGTGTGGACAAAAATGGTCTACTACAACTCAAAAACAGAATATACATACCAGATTCGGTGGAATTAAAGTTAACAATTTTGGATGAAGTTCATAAGAAACCATATTTTAGTCATCCAGGATACCAGAAAACAATAACAACACTAAGAAAAATACTTTATTGGCCTAATATGAAGGGAGAAACAACAAAATACTTAGCTAACTGTCAATATCGTCAGCAGGTAAAAGCCGAACACCAACATCCAACCGACCTGTTGCATCCCTTACCTGTTCAGAAATGGAAATGGGAAACTATATCACTGGACTTTATTACAGGTTTGCCTAAAACTCAGAAAATGAATGATTCAATTATGGTGGTGATCGATAAACTTAGTAAGTCTGCACACTTTATTACTGTAAAGTCTACTTTTAAATCTATTAACATCACTGAAATATTCATGAAAGAAATTTTTAGACTGCATGGTATTCCTAAAATGGCGATTTTAGATAGAGACGTAAAATTTACATATGCCTTTTGGAAAGAATTGTTTGCAAGGTTAAATACTAACTTGAATTTCAGTATGAGTTATCATCCACAAATACATGGATAGACTGAACGAACAAACTAGATCATAGAATATATGCTCTGTATGTATGTAAGAACAAAACCAAGCAAGTGGGAGGACTACCTGCACTTGGTAGAATTTGCATACAACAATGGATACCAAACTTCGGCTAAAATGAGCCCCTTCGAAGTATTGTATGGAAGAAAGTGTATGACTCCAATTATTTTGGATAACCCAGTTGAAAGACTCATGGTTGGACCAGAGATGCTCTAGGAAATGGAGAACACGGTAATAAAAGAACAACAATACTTAAAGGAGGCACAGGACAAACATAAAAGTTATGTGGACCAAAAAAGAAGACACTTGGATTTTCGAGTGGGAAACCATGTCTATTTAAAATTCAAAGCCCGGAAAAGTTCACTAAAGTTAGGGAATTGCACCAAGTTGGCACCCAAGTTTTGTGGGCCTTTCGAGATCTTAGCTCGAATTGGACCCGTAGCATACCAACTTGCACTTCCCGCCAATCTAAAAGTTCATAATGTATTTCATCTTTCTTTGTTAAAGAATTATGTTCATGACCATACTCATATGATCGATTGGAACTTGGTGCAGGTGGAACCAAAAGGCGAGTTCCAAGAAAAACCTCTGCGCATTCTGGATTGGAGAGAAATAGCACTTTGGAACAGAGTCGTCGCGTAGGTAATAGTGCAATGGAAGCACTTTAGCCCTGAGGAGGCCACTTGGGAGTTGGAAGGAGATTTACAAAAATCTCATCAAATCATGTTCCAAGAAAGGAACGAACACTGAGGACAGTGTTTTATTGAAGGGGGAAAGGATGTAACATCCCCCAAAATAAATTATTTTTAAGTTTGAAATTTCTTAGGAAATTATTTCCGTTTTTGGTAAATTCAAAATTGGAATTTTTTTTCCATTTATGGAAATTTTGAATTTAGTTAATTGTAATTAATGATTATGACTATTGGGAAGAGATCTGATTTGGCCCAACTGTCTACTTGACTATGACACTTGTATGAAACAAAATATTTTATAATTATTGCTGAAGGACAAATGGAACAACCATGTTAAAATAAACTGACCATGACTCCATGAGTGGGGAACATGTTGGAACTACCTCAGGGATGATTGTTACAAGTGGAAAATCAAGAATTTGGCCATTGGAAGCCCCTGAAAATCAAGGATTTGGAAATATGCGAAAATTCCCAAGGGAGGAAAGACCTAGGCAAAAAAAGACTTTGCATATATGGCATATGAGAGGAGGTAGGATGTTGCTAAGTATGTTGGGAAAACCATTGATCTCTTGCTATTATGAACACTGATTTAGGAGTGTGAGGCAAGGAGAATTTATTGATACTAAAAGACTATTGTTGAGGAGAAGTTTTGAGTTCACCCTCATGGATTCATGGTTAGGCTAGGGGGAGAATGAGACAAGTTATTTGGTTGTTTTGTTCTAAGGTTGGGAGGAACGTGGTTGTTCCATTTGTTATTCGGTAACTGTTCAGATAGGTCATCTTACTCCTTTCTATGACTAGATGTTGTATAGTTTAATAACTAGTATAATGTATCTATTTAATCCTAGATCGAATATTTTGGCCCTTGGTTATGGAAGCGAGCGAAGATCAAGGAAGAAAATGTAAAACGTGAACTACGTGAAATACATAGTAACTGTTACTGGGTTGAAATGAGAAAAAGCACAAAAAAGACGGAGCAAGGTCAAAGGAAGAAATTTGTTGTACGAGGAGATCAAGGATGATAGACCAGAAAGCATGAAGGATCGCAGACAACTCAACAAGTGAATAAAGCCATCGTTGGATGATTTGGAGCACCGCGCAAGAAGGAAGGAAAGACAGGCTGGTGAAGCCCTGAAAACACGGGTCAAGTTGACCTAGGGTTTTAAACACCTAGGGTTTTCGTATCTAGGTTTTTGACACCTAGGTTTCGGCCTAAGGATGTCGGTGAGTTATTGTAATGTATAAATAAAAACCTAGATGAGGGAAGAGGGTTCGTTCTAGTTTTGTTATGGATGTGAGTGATTATTTTTGTGTGAGAGAGAAGTGATAAGCATGAGAGTCTTCGGGTATTGTAATATCTTCAGCTGGGTTCGAAGATTAGTCCTACAACTCGGTGCGCAGGAAGGGGATATATAAAGAGGAGAAGAAAGAAGATCTGCTTGCTAAGAGCATAGACAAGAACTGTATGCTTCATATTAATATATTATAAGCACAGTTCTATGGATGTAGCCCTAGAGAGAAGGTGAACCATGTATATCTTGTGTCGTGTGTGATTGATGCTCTGTTCTTTTTCATTTGGTATATTGTTATTACATTACCGTGTTAGATATAATAGATATATCTTGCACAGTAGGTTGTAGAAAGATAAATAATACTATATTGTTGTGTGTCGATCATTTTGAATCCACTTTGCATTCCTTATGGTTGTAGACATATCTATCCTGCAACCCCCTCATAGCTACTTCGGGTGAGACTGCATCTTCTTTGCAGGTGTTGCCGAAAGGGCTAGTAGTTAGGGCTTGTTGGTGTTCTCTTGGAGTTGGACCTTGGGTATTCCCCTATGCCAACAAATGGTTTTGTTGTCTGGACATGAATCTTTTTGAGGGAATGTCAAGGTGTTTTCCATCAAAGACAAAGATTCAAAAGTGGATAGAGGATCAAGAGAAGGACTTCATTGAATCCAAAAACAAGAACCCTAACCTTAGTATAGAGGATTGGCTAGGAAGATATATCTTTACCGATATACATGAGATATTCTTTGGAGGGATCAATCAGGAGTTATATGAGTGGTTAACTTGGTTAGCAGATACCTAGTTTGAGATCAGATCTAGATCTCATGTGGTTTGGACATCGGCACTAATTAAGAAGGTCAAGAGAGTTGATAATTCTGTATCAAAAGCCATAGATCACCGGTTTGACATCACCATTGGAGGGTACATCACCGAGTTTGATGTTGACAGAGTAGAGTCATATAGACAAGCCAAGAGATATTTCTTCGAGGGACCTAGAGGAAAATTTTTACATTTTCTGAAGCTGCAAATCAAGATGTTATTTCATGAGAAGAACATCTTGAAGATATAGTATATTAGTTATATTTGAAAAAGATAATGTTCAAGAATTCGGATAGTGAAAACGACATAGAGGATGGACATACGAGCAGTGGGAGAGTGTTCAAAGGAGTTCATCTTGTGAACCTATTTAAGAAGAACTATGGGGATGAGGGTTTCTACAGTGGAGAAGAGGTAGATCTGGCGGACGAAGAGTAGTCGGAACCCACTAGGGCAGAGGAAGGAAAAGCTGAAGAACTTCGTTGGGACGAGCCAAAAACTTCAGGAACTGCACAAACTACTGAATTAAGTGCTATTAATCCTCCTATTTTTTCAACAACACTAGGTAATCAGAATAGTCAAAATCACCAAAGTCTTCAGAGTACTATTACTAGCAGTTTGACACATACTCAGAAAATAAACCTGGGCAGCTCTATGGTAGATGAGATGAGGCTCCCTATATTTAGGGGAGATGGATCTGAAGATCTTGATCAACACTGGTTTCTGTGTGAAGTTGTATGGAATATTAAAAATGTCACTGAGGAATCTATTAAAAGAACCTAGTTTAGCACTACTCTAAGAGACCACGCATTGAGCTGGTACATGAAGCTTGTCTAAGGACTTTCATAGCCTAAGCCACTGAATGATATCAAGAATGTGTTGATTGCATAGTTCAAGAAACCCAAATCAGAATCACAATGTATTATAGAGCTGAAGGAGATCAAACAGAAGGTAGTCGAACCCATTTGGGAATTCGATCAGAGGTTCAAGACCTTAACTAGTCGATTAACTTGTCAAATCTCAGATGAGCAAAAAAAGGAATGGTTCATCGTTGCTCTCTTACCACACATCAGAGTTCCTCTGATGCAACAGAATATTGCTTCACAGTCTGAGGCATTGGAGATCACCATGAAGCTAGAATCATCCCCTATGGGAGAATCCATCTTAGGTATGAGCCAAATCTTGAGTCAGCTAACAAGTTTGTCTTTGCAGGTCGAGGATATGAAGAAAGACAAAGGAAAGGATAAAAGAGAAGACATCTGGTGTGTCATATGCAGATCTCAAGGCCATGACAAGGAGCATTGTCCCATATTTCATGAATACTTGGCCTTTGGAGCTTCGAGTCCTTTGAAGCAAGTCACCCTACCCTGGTGTGAGGTATGCAGAAATAGAAATCACCCAAGCAAGTGTTATTACATGCAGAAGTATGTTCAAAAACCCACAAATTTGTATTACACATTTTGTAAGTCCATGGGACATGATGATAGGGATTGTAGGGCTTATGAACTCATGCATGAAAGGTCAAGGGATGTATACAAAATTCAAGGCGAAGTACAGGAAGAAGGAAACACTACACAGTATAATTCTCTAGGGAGAGGAAACTTCAATCCTTGTGGTGGATTTAGAGGAGGAGGAGGAGGAGGAGGTATGGTCTGAGGCTAAGGACAGATCATCTGTTACAACTACGTGCAACCAGGACATTTGGAAAGGGACTGTCAGAACCCTTGCACTACTTGCAGCTATTGCAGTTCATTCGAACATGTTATAGAAGATTGTCCCATGCTGCTAGATAAGCTTCAAGAGAGACTAGGACCTCAATAGAACCCGTAAGTGCAATTGATATATGTTGAACCTTGTGGAAAATACCCTAGAGTCATTGTCATCACTCGAGGAGGAATTGTTATAGGAGAAGACAAACTGAACCAGGGAACGACTACAAAAGACTCAAGAGTCAAGAAAGCTACAAAGAAGACCCAAAATTTTGATACAAAGAAATAAAAACAAATATTTGAGGAGGCAATAAAGGATTTCAGAAGATACCAGGGTTCTTCATCAAAGACGCAACTAGAAGTAAGAGAATATGGAATGCCTCTGGCATTTGATCAATCTATTGTGCCAAAAGAAGGAAAAGAGGTAATGAAGCTCATGGAATTTTTATATACTTGTATTAAGTTGATTTAATATGAGAGCATTGTACAAGAACTCCAAAACTTAATCAGACAGTATGAGATAGGAAACATAGACCCCTTACTGGCTAGAGAATTACACTAAGTCTCTAAAAGGAGAAGGACAAACAAGGAATTACACTTGAATGCTTAGATATGAGAGTATGATATAGACTATGTGGTTCTCGACTTAGGTTCAGAGGTTAATGTCATGACGAAACATACCTGGGCACTGATGGGAAAACCTAAGTTGATATACTCCCCTATCAAGCTCAGGATGGATAATCAACAAGCTGTAAGCCCCTTTGGAAGACTAGAACATGTCCCTGTGGACATCGACAGAGTGAGGACCTTTGCAGATTTTGAGGTAATTGAGATAGTTGATGATAGTTGCCCTTACCCTGCACTGTTAGGAATTGATTGAGATTTTAATCATTCCACTGTGGTTAATTTAAATAAAATACGTATGAAATTTTAAAGAGATGGCCTTAGGGTCATTACACCTTTAGATCCTGATGAAGGTCAACGATACACAAAACCTATCAGAGAGGAAGATCACGCATATGAACTGGAAAAAATATACAAACTAACAGCGTGACAATAGGATTACATTAATCCTACGGCTGATGGGAACATAATATGGCGAAGTGACAATGCTTGTTCATCGGATTCAGAAGAAGCACTGGAGAACTGGAAAAACAAAAGGTATGAAGTATCCACAAGGAGATGTGCTATATTAACAAGAGAAGTTTAATGGATTGACACAACAGTAAGTAACTTACCCACCTTTGATGGTCTAAACCCTTTACAAGCCTTCTTATCAGACTTTGAAGCAAGTGTACCAACACAACAGAGATTGTTGTCAATGGATGAGGCCTTGAAAGCCACACCAACAAGATGGTGGGGGACACATACAAACAACATTACAAAATGGGTACAATGTCATACCTTGATGACAGCGTGGTTCTCAACACAAGTAGCAGATTGTGAATTTCACTACAGAGGTCGAAGATGCCCAAAGGACCATGTGCGAAGTTGCAAAGAATCTTGGAGCCACATTCCTCAAGAATAGTGGATGCACAAATTCATTAATACGCTGGATACAACCCCTATCAATTGGTACCTTCAAGCAAAGTTGTGCCTCATCACTATAGATTGGGAAGGTATGACTCCGAATTTTGTAACTACCTTTTTATTTGAAAGTCCATATCCTTCAGTGGATCAAGAATTACAGACTGTAAGACATCAATTATTTGAGGAGGCATATAGCCTCCCTTTGGAATAAGAAGAGGACGAATGGATTGTAGCTCTCCAGAAACTGCAAGGCTGTTACAACATCAACGCGGATGAAGATGATGATCCAAGGAAGGTGAACATCACCGAAACAGAAGGCCTAAGAGATGTGGAAGGACCAAAAGTTGAGCTACCATTAATTGGAAAGCCAATCAAGATCAAGAAGGTTAATATTGAAACAGAGGAGACACTGAAGCTTGCAAATGTTGGGGATTACTAGGATGCTGCCACTATTGATAAGATTACAAAGTTATTGCATGAGTATCAGGACTTGTTTCCAACCAAGTTTACTGATATGAAGGGAATCAAAGGGCCTATGGGAGAGATGAGGACCCCTTTGAAACCAGATGCAAAACCATTCAAACAGATGCCCTATAGGTTGGACCCTAAATATAAATAAAAAGTGAAGATTGATCTTGACAGAATGCTGGAAGCGGGTATTATAGAACCTGTTGAATAATCCGAGTGGATTATCCCTATGGTGGTGAAAGAAAATAAGACATGAGAGATCAAGATATGTGTGGATCTCAGGAAGTTGAACGATGTCTTTTTTCATGACCCGTTCCCTACACCATTCACTGATGAAGTGTTAGATAATGTGGGAGGCCAAGAGGTATATTCTTTTACCAATGGATTTTCAAGGTACCATCAGATCCAGATTGCCAAGAAGGATCTCAATAAAACCACATTTGCAATAGAATGGGGATCCTATCAATATACAATAATGCCATTTATATGAAGAATGCCCCAACCATCTTCTCCAGGGTGATGGTCAAAGCATTCAAAGAGTTTCTGCATAAATTTATAGAAGCATACTTTGATGATTGGACTGTTTTTAGTTTGTTGAAGAATCATATTGAATGTCTAAGGATAATGCTGGAAAAATGTAGACAATGTCATATTTCCTTAAATTTTAAGAATTGCATCTTGTTCTCACCTTTTGGAGTGTTATTAGGTCATATTGTATGCAAGCAAGGATGCTGGTAGATCCATCTAAAATTGCCATTATAGTTGATTTACCACCTCCTACTTCAGTCAAATAGTTGCGCACTGCGCTGGGACATACATGATATTACAAGAAGTTCATTAAAGGATATGCCTAGATTACAACACCTATGGAAAAACTTTTGAAGAAAGATTGTCAATTTCACTAGACAAAAGAATGCCAGCAGAGCTTCGATAAACAGAAAATGGTTGATGTGCCTATTCTGGTTTTTCTAGATTGGATCTAGGAATTTCATGTACATGTCGATTCATATTCCATTTCATTAGGATCTATGTTAGCATAACTGGGAACATGAGACATCGACCATCCATTAGATTTTTCTAGCAGGAAATTATCAACTGAGATTAATTACACCACTACTAAGAGAGAAGGGTTAGCTATGGTGTATGTGCTACAAAAGTTCCACCACTACTTGTTGGGAGGACACTTTAAAATGTTTATTCATCACTCCACACTGAAATACCTAGTCAACAAGCTAGTGTTGGGGGGGAGAATATGTCGATGGCTTCTGCTATTTCAGGAATATGATTTCGAGATTGTGGTTAAACCAGGAAGAATGACTAAAGGTCCTGACCACTTATCAAGGTTGGAACATGGAGAAGAGCCCACTAATTTGGAGGATACACTGCCAAATGAAAAATAATAGCCATTAGAAATATTGATGACCATTTCGCAGAGATAGTCCAGTTCTTGTCAATAGGAATGGCACCTAGTGACTATACAATTCCCCAGAAGAAATAACTGGTAGTGCTCACTGTCGATTTTTCACTTATAGCTAAAAAAATATACAAGATGGGACCTCATGAGATATTGAAAAGGTGTTTTATGGAGGAATAATGACCAATGATCCTCACAGAGGCTCATGAAGGCATCGTAGGAGGACATTATGCAGGGAAAGCAAATGCGCAAAAGGTTCTTAGAGCTGGACTTTGGTGGCCTACCTTACATAGAGATGCTAAGGATTATTACAGAGCCTGCGATGTATGTCAAAGAGTTGGGAAGCTGTCCAGAAGAGATGAAGGCTCGGGCTATATGAGATCTCCTATGTCACAAAAGGAGGAGTTGCGCAGTTGAAGACTTTGAAGGGGGAATGGAAGGAAGGATTAGTGAATGGGAGATGGTTGAAATTATATTATGAAAACCATCTACTCTGTAGTTCATAGTAAATGCAAGAGGAAAATGGTGTAGGTACCAAGTGCAGTTGAAACTAGGTACTAGACACAAAAAAGACAGTTTGCACAAGGAAGGAGAGGAGGCATCAAGCAAAAAGAAAAGGTTTCCCTGCATAGTCCAATGATTGAAGAAAAGAAGAAGGATCATATATGAAGTGCCTTGGGATGAGTCATAGGTGCGTGGTGGGGGCCTGTTGGCCCTTGGTTATGGAAGAAAGAGAAGATCAAGGAAGAAAAGGTAAAATGTGAGCTACACGGAAGACATAATGACTGTTACTGGGTTGAAGTGAGCAAAAGAGAAGAAAAGACGGAGCAAAGTCAAAGGAAGAAAGAAGTTGGACGAGGAGATCAAGGATGACAAACCAACAAGGAATAAGAATTGTGGACAACTCAGCAAGTAGAGAAATCCATCATTGTATGCTTTGGAGCACGGTGCGAGAAGGAAGGAAAGACAGGCTGGAGAATCCATGAAAACGTGGGTCAAGTTGACATAGGGTTTTAGACACCTAGGGTTTTGGTATCTAGGGTTTTGACACCTAGGTTTCAGCCTAAGGATGTCAGTGAGTAATTGTAATGTATAAATAAGAAACTAGATGAGGGAAGAGGGTTCATTCTAGTTTTGTTATGGAGGCGAGTGATTATTGTTGTGTGACAGAGAAGTGCTAAGTGTGAGAGCCTTTGGGTATTGTAAGATCTTTAGCTGGGTGCGAAGATTATTTCTGCAGCTGGGTGCATAGGAAGGGGAGAGATAGAGAGGAGAAGAAAGAAGATCTTCTTTCTAACAACACAGACAAGGACTATATGCTTCATCTTAATATATTATAAGAATAGTTTTGTGGACGTATCCCTAGAGAGAGGGTGAACCACGTATATCTTGTGTCGTGTGTGATTGATGCTCTGTTCTTTTTCATTTGATATATTGTTATTTCATTACTGTGTTAGATATGATATATATATCTTGTGCAGTAGGTTGTAGGAAGATAAAGAATACTAGATTGTTTTGTGTCGATCACTTTGAATCCGCTTTTCATTGCTTCTGGTTGTATACATCTCTATCCGGAAACCCCCTCATAGCTACTTCGAGTGAGACTACATCTGCTTCACAGGTGTTTCTGTAAGGGACAATAGTTAGGGCTTGTTAGTGCGCTCTTGGAGTTGGACCCTAGGTCTTCCCCTATGCCAAAAAAAGTATTACTATGGTGAAAAGTTGTTCAAATGTTGTTAGACTTAAAAACTGATAGAATGCCTGTAAACTTATTCTGAAAGAATCATTTCTGTTGGATTTTACTACTGAACGAATGCCATTTCTATTTGATATATTAACTAAAATTATACATTTGGTTAAAATTTTGGAAGAATTCATTCTATATATTAGACTACTATTGTAATATGATAAACTATAGGATAACCCCACAGTTAATTGCATTTTTTTGTAAATCTATATATGTACAAAAATGGGGATGGGACCGAACTTATATACATGTGTAATTACATTCCTGTAGGTAAATTATAGAACCATAACACTTATCCGAGGTTTCCTTTCTTTCACATATTAGAATCAGAATCAAGGCGAAACACTATACATGACAGGAATTCACACACACACACACACACACACACACAGATATATATATATATATATATATATATATATATATAGTTGGTAATCTATGCAGATGTTACAGGAAAAACTTAAATTAATTGTCTACAATAGGAATAGTATATTTATAGTTGGTAATCTATGCAGATGTGACATGAAAAACTTAAATTCATTGTCTACAACAGGAATAGTAATATATGTATGCATGTTCATATACTATATAGTTAAGATATAAAATGTTTCCAATAGACATATAGATCCAACCACATCGAACAACATAATAAATGTGTGAAGGCAAACAAATTTTGAAACAGAGACTCTGGAACCCTTTTTCCTTCATATTCATATTATGCATTATTATAAACTTGAATTTTTTCTAGTCTTATCAATAGCAACAATTCAATCCAATCTATGTACAAATCAGACAACAGTAAAATAAAGGAAAACCAATAATACTATTGGTACAACGAATCTCTTTTAGAAACATAATAGTACCAGAGAAATTTAAAAATGATAATATATAAAGGGAAATTCTCTTTGCCTTAAAACAATCTAGGTTTAATAGCCAACCAACGTATTGATAAATCTGGAAATTCAATCGCTTTCAATCAATACTTTTCACTTCAAGAATGTAGGAGACGAGTCGCGTGACTCGGATCTTAGTTAAACTCATTATACAATACATATCGAGATACAAAAATAAAAGTGTGCACCAGAAACTTACGCAAAGCATGAACTATGTTTCCCTAATAGATAGTAGAGTTACAACTTTTGTATTTATTGGACTAATAGTAATTGGAACAAAAACTTTATATCCAACAAAAGATCTAGACTGGAACCTATGGTTCCATTGGTTAAATCTGGAACGATAAGATCTAAGAACGCTGTAAAGGAACCCATGTACCTTTTGTATGTGGGTATGCCCAGGATCCCAAAGCTTTCGAGTATTCCAATCCTGCAAAGGGGAAAATAAATTTGAGTGAGTAACGATCCAAAAATAATAAGATTTTCGTATATGAAATATTCTTTCAATTTTGGATTGAATTGACTAAATGAAAACAAATACATAACTTTGGGATCATACTCAACTTGGGCCACAATGCCGGTCACATTTCCTCTACGCAGTCGACGAAGCCACCCCGAACTGGAAGGGAGAAAATGGCCAAGGTCGACCTGATGGGTACCCTTGCAAAGACCAAGGATCCCATCATTAGGTCAAATTAATCAATCCTTGAATACATATAGCAGACAGAAAAATCAAAGAGAATCTTATAATAATTAAAATGAACAAGAAGTACAGAACAAAATGTATTTTCATTACTTTACACAGACTTCACACAGAATAATACTTATGTCGAACATCTTTCCTTGAATGGTTGTTCCCACCCTCAAAATAAAACGATAATAACAATATATGTTACCTTAAACAAGAAGTTTCCTTAGATTTATATGTTACATGTTACAAAGTATTTCCTTATGAATCATTCGAGACACAGGGTAACCACTCTACATTACTTACTGAATGAAAGTTACAGAAAACCCCTTTTGAACATTTTAGTGGGCGTCAGGATTCACGAAGGAAAGATGCTCGAAGACATGATCCTCAGCAGGGTTTTGAAACTAGAGAAAAATAACGTTTGACTAAGGTTAATCCACAGAAAAAAATAGAGGGACACTGCGAAACCTTAAGTAAGTGAAACCATGTAACCCTTATAAGAGGATTGTATGAGAATGTAGATGTTGGGGTAGTGGAGGGGTATTGAAAGGGTGTCGAAAGGATTAAAATCAAACACCAGCGAAGAACTACCTCCCTAGAAGCAAGTTTAACCCTGAGAGTTATGAAAGGAATGGAAACCATAGAAAAAATATTTCAAAAGAAAATCATAACCAGAGTTCGAGCGTAGAGATTCTTCCACTATAATAAGAAACAAGTTTTCCTTTCAATTTTTAAAGTTACAGTAGCATCGGGGACTTACTAGGGTGGATGGGTAGGGACGCCTATCTTCGACCAGGTGAAGCTTTATGAGCAATCGACCCCTCCTCGAGAAGGAAAACATAGAGTTTCCTTGGAGAACTATGCAATTGACGAAGAGGTCATCTAACCCTAAGAGATATCTTACTACCAGAGTAAATTTTGTTAGTATTCTAAGAGGCTTGGGCCATGTGATGGGGTGTAGTTGGCGTGACACTACTGGATGAGGGATCAAGTGACAACCATTGTTTTTCACACACACAAGAGTCCATTAATGGCCCGATCAGAGTCTTAATTCTCACCTGACAAGAAGCTTACCCTTCACATTAAAGGAGTACGAAGTAAAGATGGTTCCTTCATGACACGACCGGCTAGAAACTGTGAATCATAACTCCTGTAAGTCCAGTTAGTATACTGTTCGAAGAACCATCATTCAGTTGAGATATCGAATAGCTTAGGTAGGGTTAAACGAGTTGTTAGGATGAAATTTTATTATTACAAAACCTTTATGTAAGTGGTGACTGACAAATCTTAAACCAATCCTTTAATTACAAGGAACTTCCTTCAGAGACTTTGGTCATACAAAGAATAATGCCAAGCCAAAAATTTGCCACTAAGAGTGTACTCCCGACCCCTTTGCGTTGTGCATAGTATACGAGCTTTGTTTTCAAAAGACCAATGGAGATTTACCCTTGGGCACTAGTATAGAGGTACTTTGCTTGGGGAAGAATTTTAAGATTGTAAGTCGTAAGTTCTCTATAGTCTAAGTCTAGTATAATATATAAATATATATATGAATATTAGGATAACTTTAGGACTAATGAGAAATTTAGAATGATGGAAGGTTATTCACTTAGGAACTTTATTCCTTGTATGTTAGACTAGATATAAACGTCAACGTTGATAACCATAATATAAGAAAACTTATCAGAGTTTAACAATGGAGATAATTTTCACCTTCCCCTAATTACGAATCTATTAATTGAATTGGAAATTAATGTTCCTTAGAATTTATTTATTTTTATGATGAATTTGAGGTACATTACATAGAGAACCTCAGACTAGTATACATTAATAATATTAATGGCACCTACACCTGGACCAAAAAAATATCAGGACACCATCAAATAGCATGCTCACTTCCTCATCTCAGAAACTATCCTCTTGGAAGGCCCCCTAGTAGATTCCAACATCCTCTCGAAAGCAGGTTCGGACCACTTGCCGATTTAGCTCTGGGTTGACATTATTTCCACCCTGAAGCTCAAACCCTTCAGATTTGAAATTTTTTGGCTCTCCCATCCAATCTTCCAGGAGTTATCCCGTCACTAGTGGAGCACTACGGAACCACGGATGGGAACAAAAATGTATTGCTTCCAGTAAAAAATCAAACATTTCAAACAACATGTGTGCAAATGGAACAAAGAGGTCTTTGGGAACATTTTCTAGGAGAGAAAATTACTAGAACAAAAGCTTGAGAACCTCCAGGCATAATTCATTCAAGCAGGATACACAATCACCTAGTAGCAGGAGGAAAGTGAACTCAAAAGGAAACTAGAAGAAAGACACAAGAAAGAAGAGATCCTATGGAGGCAAAAATCTTGGGTTCAATGGCTCAACGAAGGAGAGAAGAACACCAAATTCTTCCACCATTCTATGATACACAAACACATTATCAATCACATCACGAATCTAGATGACTCTTAAGGAAACACCCCGTTAAATCATCAAGAAACAAAGCATGAGTTGACAAACTTCTACAAGGATCTCCTCTCAGAACCCCAGGTGGATCACACCTCAACAATAGAATGGGTGATCCAAAATATCCCAACTATAATAACCCAATTATAGAATGAGGTTCTCATGACACCAATAACACAAGCATAAGTGGATGAGGATATTCAGGAGTTACCCACAGGTAAGGCTCCAGGTCCTGATGGTTTCACAACAGAATTGTTCCACTCCCGTTGGCCAATGTTAAGGGAGGAAGAGTGGTAGCTGGTGGAGGAATTTGAAAATGGTGAGAGTGCCTTATTTTGGATGGATTCCTGGTAGCAAATGTTACCCCTACAATTGGAAGAAACTCTACAATCCTATGAAAATCACATTCAAGATCTTTCCACTCTCAAAGTGGTAGATCTGTGGACAGAAACCCCCAGTGAATCTCCCTCACGAAGATGGAAATCAAATCATCAGGAACTCCAATTGGCAACAAACTGTGACCTGCAACACTGGAATCAAAATACAATTCAAAGGAAAATCAGGAAAAGCACAGACCCAAAAATTATCATATGGGAATGCACACCTCATGTTAGCTTCACTCTCAAGGAGGGATACACTCTTCAAGAGAATGTCCATAACCTTCAGAAAGACAACATCTAGACAACAATATGGAAATCAAAACTCTACCCCAAAATCTCTACTTTCCTCTGGCTCAGAACAAGATCTTAACCTAGGACAATCTCCAAAGACAAGGCTTCATTGGCCCCTCGATCTACCATCTCTGTCATCTCCAGATAGAAACCATGGAGCACCTCCTAAATAATTGTCCACTCAGTGAGAACATCTAGAACTAGTCCACTCATCTCATGAGAAGAACCAAATGAGTTAAAAACAACATCATAAGCACCATCAAGGATTGGAGCTCTGGTCCCTTCAAAATTACTATCTTGAATAGAGCCTGGAAAATCTTATTAGGATTCATAGTGTGGCAACTATGGAAAGAGAGGAACATAAGAATTTTTCATTCCCAGACATCTCCTCCTACCCTCCTCTGGAATACAATCCTCCTGCATCTCTAGGAAACTCTTCATCTACATTCATGGATAAAGGAATACTTTCGCACTGAACCAGGCGAGCTCTTGATCCTCAACTCCTAGGGCTTCTCATTTTAACACTTCACCCCTCCTCAGCAGCCCCCTCTATTTTCAAAATCCCTTAGTCCCTCTATGTGGTTC
Organism: Picea engelmannii; assembly: GCA_009831015.1. Lineage (NCBI taxonomy): Eukaryota > Viridiplantae > Streptophyta > Pinopsida > Pinales > Pinaceae > Picea > Picea engelmannii. The sequence continues at coordinate 51,589 of ML812594.1, forward strand.
CGACGCCCGCTAGGCTTCCACAAGGTCAATTTTGATGGCGCATCAAAAGGAAAACCAGGACACTCAGGCTATGGGGCAGTTGTAAGAAAAATATTGGGCCAAATTCAAAGCCTCACTACAAGAAATCTCGGATATGACACCAACAATTCAGTAGAAATTTGGGGTCTCATCAAAGGGGTGCAAATGGCTCTAGATCAAAACCTCACTTGTTTGATTATTGAAGAATATTCCAAAATCATAATAGACTTAGCAACAAAAATCTTGAATGGCAGATATCCAGAGAAAATCACTCCCAGATGGTGCCTCCTTGCCCCTCTTCATATATTCTAGGCTCTACTCATACCTTCTCTAACTCTAACCCCCTCACACATTAGGCAAAGTGAAAACAAATTTGCAGACATACTGGCTAATGTAGGGGAAGACTCGATGCAACAAATCATTCTTCAAGATCCCAGATAGTCCCAAAGCTCACCCCTTTGGCTCCAATGCAAGGATCTTACCCAGTTGGATGGCCCCAATCTGTATGGGGTTAAACCTTTGTCTACCTAGACTTCCCTCCAAGTCATAAATGATATGAAGCTCAGGTGAGAAGGAAACCGTAAGCATCAACGCAGAAGATCAACAACCGACAAATGATTTTAGGACCTCGATAATCAGGTGTCGTGAAAAGTGAGAGTGGATCTATACCATTGGTGATCAAGGAGTTCTGGACCGTCGATCTGGTCCCATTGATCTAACATGAGAAAATTTCAGGAACTCAATTATCGGGAGTTCGATGCATGCAAGAAGCTATTTCCTAAAGTTGTGAAATCATGAAATGTGAAATCATGATAAGTGAGAATAGATCAGAACCGTTGGCACCAGAAGATATCTGGACCGTTGATCTGGTCCAATGGATTTGATGCGAGAAAATTTTGGGTTCTTGGCTAGCAGGAGTCCAAAGAATGAAGGTAGTTATTTCCCTAAGTCGCAAAATCGCGATATGCGAAATCACGATAAGAAATAACAAATTAGGACCATTGGTACCAAAAGATATCTGGACCGTCAATCTGGTCCCATGGATCTGACGTGAGATCTCAGCCATCGAGATCTCAGGATTTCAATATTTTGGTATTTTTGGACTTCAGGATATCGAGATTTCGGGATATCGAGATATCAGATCAGGACCGTTGGTACTAGAAGAGATATGGTTTGTCAATCTAGCCCCATGGATTTGGCATTATCAAGAACTCAACTATCAAGAGTTAGCAGCATGAAGGAAGTCATTTGCCCAAGCTGCGGAGTCGTGAAACGCGAAATTGTGATAGGAAAAAGAAGATCTGGACCATTGATCCTGAGGAATCAGGACCGTCAATTTGGTCCTGAAGGACTCGTTGACAGAATGTTGGTGTGAGCAGATAGGCTGCAGATATTTTTTGTAACCTTTCAGTTGGAATTGATATAAGGATCCACCATGTTATTCACACAAAAAAATTAATGTTATGGATTTTAATGAAATTTTTCTATGGGTGGGAGACTTGCTTTGTTAATTATCCCACCCATGAAAAATAAAATAGATGAAAAGGATTTAAAAAATATTTATGGATGCACAATGGTAATAGTTTGTATCATGGTGCAATGTATACATTCTATGATCCATGTGTGTTGTACTTAAATGTCCTTATAACAATAATAAATCATCATTTGCAAATTTCAACCTAATTTTCTATCAATGTCCTTAGAATGAGTATAAACCATTTTGTGCAAACTATAAAATAATTTGATTTCCTATAAATGTTTTTAAAACAAATATAAATCACCATATGTAACGTATAAATCAAGTAGAATAACTCATCATTTTCAAAGTTCAATATTATTTTCTATCAATTTTCTTATAACAAATATACATTATTAAAATATTTTCTATCAATGTCCTATGAACAGGTATAAATCAAGTAGACTTACTGTCAATGTCCTTATAATGAGTATAATTCAACATCTACAAAGTTCAAAATGATTTTGTATCAATGTCTTTAGATCAAGTAAAAATCATTATTGGTAAAGTTAAAGATGATTTGTTATCAATGTACTTAGAACAAGTATGATTCTATGTTTCCTTCTATGTAATACATCGCATGAGTTCAAAGTGGCTATCTTTGTGACAAAGGAAAGGCTTTGTTAGAATTTTTTTAAAAAACTTGGCCAAAACTTCCTTTTCGTAATGTGTCGAACAAATACTAACTTTGTCATGTGACAAACATAACCCGACATTTCAATCTGACGAACAAAATTAGATGTTGCAACATGATAATGATAGTAATGTTTCAATGTGACACACAGTAACATTGCAATCTAACAAACATAGTAGTGTCACAATGTGACGATCATAAACAAACATCACAATGCGACAAAAAAATCCTTTCATCACAATGTGATGAAGATATCCTCATGTTACAATGTGACAAACATTTCCAAATGTCACAATGTGACAAACATTACCCATTGTCACACTCTGATGTACACAATATGATGAACATATCCATATTGTTGCAATGTGACAAACATAGCCTCGAGATCACAATGTCATGAGCATATCCATATTTTCATAATGTGATGATCATAGCCTTTTCATCGCAATGTGATGAACATATCCTCATGGTCACAATGTGATGCAAATATTATGTCGTCATAATGTGACAAACAGTGTTTTTTCATCGCAATGTGATGAACATAGCCCTATTGTTTATATGTGATGAACATATTGTGGCAATGTAACAGACATGGCCTCATCGTCACATTGTGATGAACATATCGATATTATCGCAATGTGACAAATATACCCTCATTGTCACAATGTGATGAACATATCCTCATAGTCACAATGTGATGCAAATATCATATCATCATAATGTGACAAACAATGTCCTATTGTCACAATGTGATGAACATAGCCTTATTGTCGAAATAAATGTATTATCGTTGCAATGTGATGAACACATGACATTTATGTTAATCACATAGCCGTACGACACATGATAAACATACAAAGTTCAAGATAATTAATCATCTCCAAAGTTCAAGAGGATTTTCTATCAATGTGATGAACATAGCCTCATCATTGCAATGTGATGCAAATACCATGTTGTGATAATGTGACAAATAATGACCTATCATCACAATGTGATTAAACTAGTCCCATCATCATAATAAATGTCTATTTGTGGTAACGTGATGAAAATACACATTTATGTTCATCACATAGCCATATGACATATTATGAACATACGACATTTATGTTCATCACATAGCCACTTTTTACTTAAATGTCCCATCGTCGCAATGTGACAAACATAACCATATTGTCACAATGTGACGAACATAACCATATTGTCACAATGTGTCAAACATAACTATGGTTGACCTTATTTAACAATGACTATGGTTGATTGTGGTCGACCATATTTAACAATGACTATGGTTGATTGTGGTTGACCATCAATGACAATGGTTAACCATGTTGGATAGTTGTTGTCCACAGATGACCATGGCTAGACATAATGATATTATCGCAGTTTGATAAACATGGTAGGCCATAACCATGTTTTCATAATGTGCCTAACATAACTATATTGTCACAATGTGACAAACATATCCATATTTTCATAATATGACTATCGTATCCTCATCATCACAATGTAACACAAATGTCTTGTCATAATAATGTCACAAATGATGTCATGTTTTCACAATGTGATGAACATAGCCTTGTTGTCGAAATGTGATAAAAATGTTGTCGCAATGTGATGAACATAACCATATTGTTGCAATGTGACAAACATAGACTAATTCTCGCAATGTGATGAACATATCCATATTGTCACAATGTGACGAACATAACCTCATCATCGCAATGTGATGAACATATCCTCATCATCACAATGTGACACAAATATCATGTCATAATGTCACAAACAATGTCTTGTCATCACAATGTGATGAACATAGGCCCATCATCGAAATAAATGTCCTGTTGTTTCAATGTGATGAACACATGAAATTTATGTTCATCACATAGCCATACGACATACGATGGACACATGATATTTATATTCATCACATAGCACATTTATGTTCATCAACATCGCAATATCAGTTCCACTTTATAAAAGTGGTTGATATACATCGATCATTATGAACATAACCTCATCATCTTTGTGTGATGAACATAGTCCCATCATCACAATATCTCTGTCAATTTCAATATGTGACAAACAATATCCTGTCGTCATAATGTGATGAACATTGCCCTGTAATTACAATGTGACTTAAATATCATTTCATCATAATGTGACACAAATATATCATCGTCGCAATGTGACAAACTTAACCCCTGCCTTGCAATGTGATGAAAACAACCATATTGTTGTAATGTGATGAACATAACCTCATTGTCTCAATGTCATGAACATAGCATTATTGTTGCACTGTGACACACATCCTATCGTCATAATGTGACAAACAATTCCAAATGTCACTCTATGAATGTCATCCATAGTCTTCGTCAAGCATGGTCATGGGAAACCATGCTCACCTATGGAAAAAAACTACCAAACATGTTTAACCATTTTCAACCATAGTTAATCACAGTCAACCGCAGTCATGATCAACCAAGGTAAACCATAATGAAGGTCATCCATATCGAAGGTCAACCATAATGAAGATCTACAAAAGTTAACCATGGTGAAGGTCTACGAAAGTTAATCATGGTCCTGGTGAGCCATAATTAACCATGAAACCAAAATAAACCATGGTCATGGTCAACCATAATTAACCATGTCAACCATAGTCAACATTTCCTTCTGAAATTCAACCAAGGTCTACCAAAGTTATCTATAACTACTGAAGATAAATGTATGACTAACATATTGCTTTATTACTGTATTAATTCTTTATTAATGTTAAATTGTATTAATACTTTAGTAATTTATTTATTAATTCATTTAATGTATTAAATGCATTTTAAAATGTATTTAAATATATTACTTTATTATGGTATTAATATTTTAGCAATGTATTAATTAATTAATACATTACATTATTAATATATTAATTAATCAATAAGTTACGTATACATTCATGTAAATTAATACTTTAGTTTATACATTACATTAATATAATAACATGTTAATACTTTAATAATGTATTACTACTTTATTAATGAATGTATTATTTTATTAGTGTATTTGTAGTTTATTAATGTTTTAATGTATAAATACTTTAGTAAGGTAATTGATTAATAATGTATTAATGTATAGATATTATTTGTGTATTGGTACTTTAGAAATGTCTTAATTAATATTGTATTTAATGTATTAATTAATTAATACATTACATTGTTAACATTTTAATACTTTAATATGTTACTTTATACATTAATATTTTAATATTTTAATTTATACATTACAATGTAATAATATATTTTTAATATATTAATATTTTAATACTTAAATAATGTTTTACTACTTTAATAATGTATTATTATTGTATTAAATTATTAATACCTTAGTAATGTAATTATTAATGTATTTAATGCATTCAATATATTACTTTATTAGTTTTTTTCCCTCGAAAAAGCAGTTTCATTGTTATTCAATATTGAATCAAAGAAATAAGTTTATATATGCTTTGCGACACTCCAAAAAACACTATGTACTTCATAGTATTTTGTTACATATCACATAATTATAAGTCTCTAATAGTGTCCTCACTTATAATAAACCTTACAAAAGATAAAATTTTCAGAAATTTACAAAACTATGACGATGTTCTTGACAAAAACAAAGTAAATACATTGTCCTTAGACTTAGAAGATATCAAATTGACCATAGTTGATCTGAGAATCCTTGTAGATATCCTTGAAATGGAGCCACCCAGGCTACTTCTCCAGTGCTAGTTTTGAAAGGGAGTATGTCATTGACTTGAACTGTCTATGGACATGTAGACCCTTCAGCCATATGAATTTAAGTTTTAGTTCCTGAATCTTCACCTTCCATGGTCTTAAGTTGAGAAATTCGAGTTAAGACTTCCCATCCATTCAGTCTATGACAACCCTCAAGTAACCATCCACCATTAAATATTCAATGTGGCATCCATTTTCAATAGAGAGGAGGCCCCATAATCCAATAAGTTCTACCTTAGTATTAGTTCCAACATTTGAAGAAATGTTGGGTGCTCAACTTCAATACAATTCCTACACCACAAATGCCTCTTTCTATGACACCATAAAGAAACCCAATAGGATTATTATCAAAATAAATCAAGTTCAAAATGAAATCAAATAATTAACCTTTGTTTGGAACAAGCAAATTCTTCATAGACAACACTATTCTTGATTTGGTGGCCACATCATTCCTAGCCCAATCCTCAAACAAAATTTTGCTCCTATAATGCCAAATTCCCAAGAGCACAAGAAATGGAACTACCCAGTGTCTAAGATATGAAATAAACCAGTTGTGAATATTTCCTTCTAAAGTAGGTATGTTCCAAGATCCCTCTAATTTTAGTTGATTATAGACATCTGCCCAGATAGACTGTAAAATTTAACGTTGAACAAACAAATGCACTGTATACTCTTCTTCTTTCAAGCATAGAGTGAAAACTTAGGACCCTATACTCCCTTTGAGCTTGTAATTTACCCCAGTTAGAACAAGATCATTTAAACAAAGCCACATAAAGATAATTATCTTGATACCACCAAAATTGGATCCTCCACAACATCCTAAGTTGTAAGAACATTATAAGCTAATTTGGAAGTCATTGTTCCCAATGAATTATTCCATGACCACGAGAACACGTCTGTATAAATTTTATTAGTAACACCACTATTTCTTAACATTGCGAGATAGCCAGACCATTCAATAGCCACTCACTCTCCAATCCAAGGTCCACTGTTGAAATCCAATCCTGTGTATTGGAAGAGTTTAAAGAAGAAGTGTATGTGATATGTGTCAAGGAGTATACCTCTAGATCATTAAAATGTTGAACGAGAACATCTGACCATTTGTGCATGTGATCACAACCTATGAAAGGTTCATGTATGATCTGAATCATGGTCCCATTCCCAACTGACCATGCCAACCACCTCTTCACTAGATGAAAATAACCCATAAAATTCTTCCAAAAGTTAGAAGCAACAAGAAACTTGTTATTATCAGTGCGAAACCAAAATAAAACCTCAACACCTTTCAACTAATTTTTTATCAAAGCCTTGCTCCATGGACTGAGTCCAAACAACTCCCTCCAAAGGGACTTTGCAGCTAGTTATTTTGCAAAATTGTTCAAGTTTCAAATTCTCCATCCTCCCAAAGCCTTTCAACTTGAAATCGAATCCGAGTTGGCTAAATGAAACCTAGTGGGTTTTTTATCACCTTTCCAAAGGAATCTAGATAATATTTGAATGATGTTATTAATAACCTTCAAAGGCACCTTTGCTAAACAGAGCCAATAAACCAACATATTTTGTAAAATAGACTTGACTAGAACCAGTTTGCCACCCAGGGAGAGCCATCTATTCGTCCAATGTCCAATCTTCTTCTCCATTTTCTGGAGTAGCCAATTCCAATCATTTACTATGTAGTCATTAGGTTTCATAAAAAATCCAAGGTATTTCATCCCTTGATCCAAAGGAGAAACAAGGATCTCAAATATCTCTATTGCTCTTTTAAGAAGACCATCATTTAAATTATGAGAGAGGAAATATGATTTTTGACAGTTTACTTCCATACCTGAGGCCTCGCAAAAACTTTTTAGAAGATATTTTAGGGAAGGCCACTCTTCAATAGAACAAGATCCAATAATTTAAAAATCATCCACAAAAAAAAGATGATTGATGGTGATACCTTTTGCAACCTCGATACCCTTGAATTTCCCACATGTACAAGCCTTTTTCAAAATTCTACTGAGAATTTTGACCACCAACAATAACAGTAAAGATAAGAGGGGGCCGCTTTGTCGTAGTCCTCTATGACTTTTGAAGAAATCTATTGGAATTCTATTAACCAAAACTCCATAGTTAGCACTAGAAACACAACCCATTATCCATTCAATCACCTCTCATTTCAGGCCAATTTCAATCATCATCATCCAAAGGTAGTGCAAGCTAATCTTATCATAAGATTTCTTAACTTTAGACTCAGAGATTTCATTTTCCTAGTTTTTACTTTGTGCATACATTCCTGAGGAGATATCCCAAGAGAATAAACAATCAGCCCATCTTTTCAAAACCCAAATTGCTCCAATGAGATACGAGAAGCCAACTTCCCCTTTAACTTATTGGCAAATTTTTTTGAAATGACTTTATACACAAAATTACAAAGTGCAATGGGAGTCATTAAAAGAGGTAAGCTTAATCTTTTGGGATAAGGGCCACAAAGGTGACATGCAATGATCCAATGACTTTGACAAGGTATTTTGGATTCTTCAATACAATAACAACGTAATATATATTTTTATTAGTGTATTAATTCATAATGTATTAATAAGTTACAGTATATACATTAGACACTAGTGTAAATTAATACTTTAATTTATACA
>ML812594.1:61249-73161 GCA_009831015.1 Picea engelmannii
AAAAAAAAAACCACACCGGATTTGCAGACAATTGTAAATGTAACAAAGGAATTTGATCACGGTGATCTTGTTCTAGTTCGAACATTGGATCTACGTAGAAACGTCAATTTTTTTACTGTGAAGCAAGACCTATATTACTGGCCTACATGGGAACTTAAATTTGACCTAGAAACGACAACATGAAAACGGATAACCATTAAAACTGTCTGATTCAAAATCTTGCTCTAATTTCATCATTGTAATACTCTTTCGAAAGAATGAATTTTCTCTAATTTCATCATTGTAATACTCTTTTGAAAGCATGAACATGGTTTTTAAGGCACTGCCTGCCTACAAGATTATTGTTGTATCTTGTAGAATTATTGTTCAATTAAAAACAATGTGTACTTTGCAAAACAAAATATATAACTATTTAAAAATTTACCAGAGATTTCTTTTGAAGATAAGAGATCTACTCAATCATTTTTCCATGGAAGACATCTTGGTTATGGATAAGTAAACATGCTAATTGCGCTATTTTGTTATGGAGGGTAAAAATTGGTTATGGATAAGTAAACCTACTAATTGTTCTTTTTTTTTGGTTAACTGTGTTAGGCTTAAGCACCGACAGGAGCATTCTCCAAATATTAATTTACAGAGAGACAAGACAAAACAGATTTATAAACTGTGTTTCTCGTTAAAGCACCGACAAGAGCATTCTCCCAATATTAATTTATAGAGAAAAAACATAATAATGAAAAATAAGATTTATTGAGAATATGAAAGTCATGAACCCTTTTGGATCTTAGTGTAGGCTCAGTGATTAGTCTCTGAATTATAGAATTGGAGTTGACATAAAATATCTTGGAATATGGAAGCTATTGACATAGGCCCAACTATTAGCCTAGGAATTGAATTCTAGATTCGTACTCCAAACATAAAAATTGTGAGGACTTTTGCGGAATCCAAAAAATATCAAGGCATGTTGTGGAGAAATGGACCAAAGGATATTTTTCTTAAATTTATTCTTGTTATAAAGTTTTCTTACTAATATTCTCATGAAACTTCCATGGACTGATGTTGGGATTTTGATCCTGACAGTTTCTATGTAACACTTCCTAAAATCTTAATAAATACAGGATGCCATCTATGTTATGTCTTCTATATCTATTTTAAGTTTGTCATTATGAAATATCTTCTAAATATATATTAAATTAGTTTTTCTTGCTTCTCTGAAGTGTCATTTCTTATCACCACCAAGTACTTTCTTATCACCACTGAGTAGATTAGGGTTCCTTTCTCATCACCACCGAGTAGATTAGGATTCTTCTGCACAGTCAGCAGTAATGTTAAATGTTAAACTATGCTAGGGTTTAGATTGTGTTAAGCTTAGGGTTTATTCTAAGATTAGGATTATGTTACAGGTATGTAATTTAACCCCTATGAACTTTCAAAACCACATAATTGTATGTGCTAACATAATTGTATGTGCTAGTATTATTAAAAACTAATTACATAATAAGTTAATTATGATTAACTAGAATTACATAATAAATTAATTATAAAACATTTTATAAATTAATATTTATCTCTCATATCATTGGATTAGGATCTTAACCATCATTAAATAATATTAATCCATCCTTAACTGTTAAAGAGAGAGAGAGACTACTATGCGTCTCCCATGCTCGGACATACAGAGCAGCACTACAATGATGAGCGTCTCGAAACGTATTCACATTCCGTACCAGTTCTAGCCTTTTCTCCAGTGAGAACTGGCACGAAATGTGAATATTTGATCAGGTGAATGAAAATGTTTTAACTTATAACGTCTTTATTTTCACCAACGTCTTTCTGCAGCAGAAAACCCCGAACACTGCACGACATTTTCTCTGGATAAAAACCCAAACGCTGTAGAGAAATCATTTGGAAAAAACTAGGGCACTTGGAAAATTGTAGCACGAAAGCTCTGTTATATTACATGAAATTATTCATCAAGAAACAAATGTTATATTTCATCAATTGTGTATTTTAGTCCTTTGTACATATCTCCCACAACTTTATGCTTATTTGTTCAATGGTAAATATAATGTTGAAAATATTCTCAATCCTTTTGTTCAATGTGATGCTTTGGAATCAATTATTATGTCTCACTATAAGTTTGATTAAATTTGGTTCCTTTGTACTTTAGCTTATTAATGGAATTTAAAAAAGATATTTAGCATTTGGAATTCTCCTATAAAATGAGTAAGAAAATAAACTATTTTTTTTTAAAAGTAGGTCAATTAAATTAGTTTTGTATGAATGATCTATTAGATAAAGAGTAGTTCGACCAATTTCCTAAATGATTTGTTATGGACAATTTTTAGTTGTGGGTTAGAATTAAGAGATTGTATATGTGTGTAAGTTAATGATAGTCTCTCATGAGGTGTTAGTGGCAATGCAAACATGGAAAAACAACAATAACTTGGAGGAATTATTTAAGGGAATTTTACAATGAATTTGAATATGGTGTAAAAAGATGAATTTTAAGAAATTGAATTAGTTTTTCTAACATTGGTATGTATTTTTCAAGCAAAATATAAGGCATATATCTAGATTAGTACAGGTGTACCTTGAGATGAAATTTTCTTTAAAAAATAGTACAATTGTAGATAACCCATTGTTCTAGTGTGGCTTATTTTTTCAAATATATATATATATATATATATATATATATATATTATGAAAGTTAATATATCCTTGAAATTACAACTTCTTCCCTTACTTTATGCTAAGAGGGTCTTAACATTATGAAACAGTTTTATTTATTTTTAGATTATAGATATTGGTCTCTTATAGTGGGACATATAACTTATTTTAAAAATGGTTAAAATGATAAAATGTTATAGTGGAAATAAAAGAGTTATGTATTTTAGGATTTATATATATATATATATATATATAATCTGCATAGTCCAATCTATATGTATGTGGTTTCATGGACAACCATTTTGTGTAGCCTATAGAAAAATAATGTAAAAAATAGAGATATAGAAAGGTATTCATAAAAAACGAAACCACTATGTTTGTAATCCTAAACCTAAATCCAAGGAAACCAAGTCAAGTCAACATACATGTATGCTAGATTTGTCATTCCCACCCCCCAAAAAATTAATTAGAACTAATGTGCATACGTGCTCCTAAGAACACATGTTCTCCTAAGAATGTGCATGCGCTCTAAGAACACACACNAAACTGTACATTGAAAGCGTAAAGGAAAACTGAACAGATCCGCGATTTGAATGTAAATTGATTGTGCATTCGGGTAATTTGGGACTCTAGCGGAAAAGTCAACAAAATCAATCAGGTTAATTACTCAAATTAAAGCTAATTCTACGTTTGGCTTTTCTATACACCCAATTACATTGGATTCTAAGTATGTATTTGCATCAATTTAAAAAGATAACCAGATACAGAAATGTAATTGGTGATTATATTAGTTCTATTAGTATGTATATCTTATCTGTTTTGGATTTGAACCTGTGAGCTCTTACGAAAAAGCACATGGTTTTAACCATTATATACACTCAACATATAAATAATATAACCACCTAGATGCTCAAAAGCTTTAAACTAGTAATCACTTTCATGATCCACTTATTTATGGATGAAAAATGAAAATGTACAGTTTGGCAAACGCAAACGCAAACGCAAATGAAAAATGAAAATGTACAGTTTACATTTTATATCTACGAAAATGTACAGTTTACATTTTACATCTATGAAAATGTACAGTTTACATTTTACAGTTTATATCTACGAAAATGTACAGTTTACATTTTACAGTTTACATTTTACTTTACGAAAATGAAAATCAATTTACATTTGATATCTACAAAACGCAAATGTACAGTTCGCAAACGCAAATGTACAGTTTGCAAACGCAAATGAAAATCAATTTACATTTATATCTATGAAAATGTATAGTTTACATTTTACAGTTTATATTTACGAAAATTTACAGTTTACATTTTACAGTTTATATCTACGAAAATGTACAGTTTACATTTTACAGTTTATATCTACGAAAATGTACAGTTCACATTTTACAGTTTACATTGTACAGTTTACATTTTATTTTACGAAAATGAAAATCAATTTACATTTGATATCTACGAAACGCAAATGTATAGTTTATCAATGAAAATGTACAGTTCGTAAACGCAAATGAAAATCAATTTACATATATATCTACGAAAATCTACGAAAATGTACAGTTTATATATATGAAAATGTACATTTATATATATGAAAATTTACATTTATATCTACGAAAATCTACGAAAACGCAAACAAAATGCGAATCTGAATATACACAAATCTACGAAAACCTACGGAAATCTACGAAAATGCAAATAAACATATACGAAAATCTATGAGTACGCAAATAAACATACGCAAATCTACGAAAACCTACGCAAATAAACATAAACGAAAATCTACGAAAACCTAAACATATAAACATATACGCAAATAAACATATACAAATAAACATATAAACAAATAAACATATACACACGCATACGCACGAAAACGCAAACAAATAATATGTAAATACGAATAATATGTTTACGCATAAACAAATAATATGTTTACGCATACGCACGAAAACGCAAACAAAAAGCGAATGTTTACAAAAACGAATGTAAATACGAAAACGCAAACAAAACGCAAACAAACATATGTAAATACGCAAACGCAAACAAAACATATGTAAATACGAAAACGCAAACAAAACGCAAACAAAATGCACGAAAACCGTAAACTGTATGTAACTGTATGTAAATACGAATGTAAACAAAAAGCGAATGTAAACTGTATGTAACTGTATGTAAATACGAATGTAACTGTATGTAAATGCGAATGTAAACAAAAAGTGAATGTAAACTGTATGTAAATACGAATGTAACTGTATGTAAATACGAATGTAAACTGTATGTAAATACGAATGTAAATACCTCCCCCGCTGCGTCTGTTGCTCCCTACAACAAAGCCCACTGCTCCACTGCTCACTGCTCCACTGCTCCACTGCCCACTGCTCCACTGCTCCACGACACAGAGCCTCCCATGACACACAGCCTCCCATGACACACAGCCTCCCTCGACACACACAGCCTCCCACGACACAGAGCCTCACACAACCAAAAAAATTCGAAACGTTTATCACTGATGTGTGGCGATTATATAGAAAAATCTTTCGGCCGAACAATAGTTCGGCCGAAAGATTGTTCGGCCGAAATATTGTTCGGCCGAAAACATCTTTCGGTCGAAATTTTTTTCGGCCGAAAACTTAACGCCGGAAAGAAAATATCCAGTCGACCAAATTTTTACACGCAAATCGAGGGCCCCGTAATGGCTCCGTTCGATTTGACGTTTATTTTTTCGGCCGAAAAAGATATTTAGTTCGTCCGAAAATTTGTTTTTCGAAATTTTGGAAACCAGATTGTCACGAAAGTGTAACCCACCTTCGTGATTCCACCCAGGAGGAGTCACCAAATCACTGCCACTAGGGTTAATAGTAGGTGAAGTTGTAGAAACCTTAATCCTCTCGTTGATGCACCTTAAGTGAAGGGATTTACCTAATTTTTGGACATACCAATGCACCCTAGCCTAGCGCATATCCAGGTACTCCCTACAAGCCAAGATGTCAAGTTTGAGTTTTTGGTCAAATCTAGGGTTGACCAAATCAAAGCAGCCATGACTTACTCTATGAAATCAGAAAACAAGTTATATGTAGCTTCTAACTTTAGAGCATGGAAGACAAGGATTTACCTCATCCTTTCCAAGAATAAAGTGTTGGATATCACGAAAGGAAAAATCATGGAACCAAAGTTTGAAGAAGGAAAAGAGAAGGAACCGTAGAAAGTTGCAGTCATGGAGAAGTTCAAAGACAGTGATATCAATGCCATGAGTATCATAGTGGAATCTATAAAATACCACTTGATACCCTACATCTCCCATCTTGACTCATCAAATAATATGTACGATGCCCTAACAAACCTCTTCTTAATCAGAAACATTCGACAAATAATGAGTCTGAAGAACGAGCTCCGTGACATGACGATGAATGATTATGACAACATAACATCATACTTTGTGAGAATATCTCAGTTAAGAGATCAAATACAATCTATTGAAGAGATCATTTTTGAGAAGGAATTGGTAAACATAGTACTCAATGGTCTTCCCAAGACATGGGATGCATTTGCCGCAAGAATGAACACAAGGAAGGAGTATCCTACATTTGAGGAAATATAGACTTGATGTGCTCAAGAAGAATCCAGGATCAATGAAAAAGAGAAACCTCAACAAAAGTATGATGATCAAGTCTTTACAACAATATTCAAGAATTTCAGGAATAAAAGGAATTTTGGTTCAAGAAGGAAGCCAAATCAAGAGAAAGATATTTCATAAATACAATGCTTCAACTTTCGAAAGTATGGCCACTACAAGAATCATTGTCTCGATCTAAAGAAAAGGAAGGGGACACATGAAACATCAGTTGATGAAGAAAAGGAACCTACTAAGAAGACCAAGAAGGATAAGACATACTTCCTCTTTTAAAGACAAGGGAACAATACTTCTTGTACATATCTTGTTTGCATAGTCTCTATACATATCTTGTATATCTATATCTTAGAAGATAATATGTTCCAAGAATAATTATACCTATGGAAGAACAACAAAGATAAGGATTGATATCATCATGTAAGTCAAGTAATACACATGAAAGGATGAAATACATCAAACAAATCATGTGGAAGATATTACAAGATAAGCCAAAATCAGAATCAATTCTGAAGAGACTTAGAAGAAGAAAAGACAGAAAGAAGTTAGCAATCAAGAGGAAATTGGAGAAAGACTTATGATGCTTTGCAGAAGACAATAAGGAGGTAGACAGAAGCATGGACTCTGTTATATGGAGGGAGTCAATTATATATTTCCAAAAGAAAAACATGCACTCATACATGAAGAAAGGATTAGGAGGGAGTTAATCCTATGATCCATTGAAAATGATGAAGTATATATCCATGGTAGCAACCATGAAAGACAGTACATATTCATTTCGACCTCAGAAGAAGTCTTCTTCGAAGAGAAGACTTAAAGTATCCTTGGTTGTACATCCACATTCGTGATCCTATAATGTAAGGAAGAAGTGGAATGTTTAGGGCATGGAATCTATAAGAAAATCCATGGACCCAAGAACTAAATAAAAACATTAGGAAGAACATGAAGATTCCAAGAGAGAAAGAGAAGCCAAAACAACCAGTCATTGTATTAAGAATCACAAGATTACCAGCCTGATATGAAATCACTAAAATCAATCAAGCATAGGAACTGAATGTTGTGATGAAGAACAATGTATATATGCAAGCATTGCAAAATCCAGAACTAGAGTTTCTCCCAGATGGAGGGAGAATACTATGATGATTACTTGTTCCAGTAAACCATACATACCTCTACATGAGTCATTATATCATCCACAATATCCATGGGTTGGAGTTCTACATAAGATGAATGTAAATACTATTCTTCAGAGAAATTGAACAAAGATCATATGTAGAGAAACCTCAAGACTTTGAGTAATACCAGAAAGAGACCCTTGTATGCAAATCGAAGAAGATAACTTGGTGGAGAAACTCCAATGCACAACAGAAGCGTGGTGAATATTTTTCTATAACAGAGATATTGTATCAGAATGATTACTCAGAAGATCAGGATGATGGATTGCCAATCCATGAAAAATATCTCATGATGACAGAAGAAGTGTCGCATGGATATGTTCTAGTATGACCCTTTCCACGATGTTGTGAGCTACCAGGAACCAAGAGGAATCCAACAATGATATACTTTATTGATCAGAGCTACATGAAGCCTTCAGAGAAAACTAGCATTCCAGATCAAAGTACATTTGAAATCAAGCACTACATTATCCGTGATGAAGTCTAGAAAGGAGAATGTGGTTCTCCAATACATATCTACACAGATGAGTAGATAATCAGACATTTTGGTAAAGCTTCTGTCCAAGATGAAATATTTTGTGTACTCAAGCTGAAGATCATGGAGACGACTTCCTTATTGAAAAAGGAATAGATGAATCCCAGGTTAGGAGGGAGCACTGATGTGTTATTGATTGATGGAAAATCACTTTTCAGTTCGAAAAATGGTTCAGGATGAGCAGTTCCTTTCCAGTTCGGAAAGTGGTTTGAGATTTCTGACAGATAGGCATTTTCCAGTTTGGAAAATGGTCCAGATTGAACGGTCATTTTCGTAATGAAAATGGTTCTATGGATTGTTGATGTACCATAGACAACAATTTCCCATTGTGGTTAACATGGGGAATGGTCTAGGGAAGTCTCTCTTCTTCAGGGTTACTCGAGAATACTCGCCCACCTCATCGGACAACGATTTCCCATTGTGGCTAACATGAGGAATGGTATATTTTGGAGGTTGGTGTAGGACAGTCATTCCCTTCGGGAATGGTCCAGATTGTCATTCCTTAGGGAAGATTCATTCTCTCTATGTTACACTTTGTTTAGTGCTGGAGGAATGACCCAGGGTGGGGAATGGCCCAGGTTCAACAATCAGGGACATTCATTCCTTAGGGCAGACTCATTCTCTCTAGGTTACACTTTTTTTAGTGTAAGAGGAATGGCCTAGGGTGGGGAATGATCCAGGCTCATAAATTAGGACAATTATTCTTCCTTTATTGAGAAGAATAGTACAGATAGCTCATCATTGATGTTTGACTTCTTGAGGGAAGATACTCTTCCAGATCTCACCAATGTGAGTGGAAGAATGGCCCAGATGATTCAGTTTATATCATGACATTGTTTTTGTGTAGGTTGATATCAGATGATTGTTATGAAAACTGTATGAATATAGACTGTATATGTATACTATTGTGTTGAATGTGTTCCATTGTTTATGACTATGCATCATTGATCAAGTACCTGTGTGATACTTGGTGTGGTAGTGTACCACTGGATTGTAGTTGTGTACTACTATGGATAGACACAGTTTTGTTCTATTGAATGATATTTTTCCAGTTGCCTTGAAGACTATCAACAATGTTGGAAATGATTATTAGCTATATGGATGATCAATGGACAGAGATTTCTCAGAAGAAAAATGGTTCAGTACATTTATTCTTCTAGACATATGTTCAGATTAGAAGAATGGCTCTTGTGTCACTCTGTGGAGTGAGTGACTTATCCAGCATCATGTCTAATTACTCAGATGGAGTATGGTTTCGAGAGATGATGTAGTTGATGACATTGATAGTGATGATGGTGCTCAAATGATCTAATCTTGAGATAGTTTGTATGACTATGATGATGATACTAATTCAATGGTATGTTTTTGCTCAAGACCATTGTCTTCAATACCTCCCTAGATAGGAGGGAGTGTTGATATTATGGTAGCTGCGTGAGGTATTTACCTCCACATGTAAACCCGACGAGAATAGAATAATCCGGGAAGAAAGAAGAAACCCTAATGAGTTGTCTAATAAACCTAGGAGACAAGTCGGCTCAAGAGGATAACTTGTATTAGGTTATTATCCTACAAGAGAAGAAGTCATCCAGAAGAAATATTATATATTGAATAAATAGATACCCAGAATGAGAAGTTGGCCCAGACAGTTAGCCAGAATTAGTATAAATACAGGAGGCTAGTCTTCACTTTGGAAGGCATTCTCAGAATTGTAGAGCAACACTTGTGCACAGGTTTGGAGGAGAGCTTCCAATGCAGCTGCTGCAACTAGCAGTTACATTTTGGCTTCAACTATCTCTTGGCTAGGGTTTAGATTATCTGATCATCTCTTGTTGGTGCACTATCCTTAGGGAAAGGTGCACTACCCTTTGTTTGTCTATCTAGCCTAGGTTTTGCTTCCAAAGTAATTCTCTGTCAAGGTTAAGGTGATTGGAGGGTGGCTTCGGCCTATGGTTGGGTGACAATAGTGATACTTTCTATGGTAAAATGAGCACATCCATTATATTCTAACATCTCTCTCTCTCTCTCCATATCACTCTCGCTCATTCTCTCTCACTGTCACTCTCACTCTAACTCACTCTTTCTCCCCCCTATGTAAATCTATCCCTCTCTCTCACACTGCAATCCCCCTTTATGCCTAGGAATCTATCTCCACTTTGGCCCTAAATCCATCTAAACCTAGGACCCCACCTATACTCAACTGTTAACCCCATCCACACCCAAGACCTATGTGCCCATACCTCTTTTTGAGGGCCCCACAACCCATACATCTCCATCATAGTGATCTAACCACTACCCTATGCCTCAAAGAACTTTCAATCCTAAGCCCTTAGGTCATAGTTGTCCCCAATCCCCTCTATACATTTATTCATAAATTTATAGGGGCCATACAATAAATGGTTTATTTTTTGCATTAAGAGCTTCCATGTTCTCTTCTAAGCATAAATAAATGAGGTTGGGAACTGTGCCTGCCTCATATCCCTATCTAGCAAGGGCGTGCACATTACAGTAGAACACACACATTCCTAGAACTTGCTCATGCTCCTATTGGACTATTAGGGTTAACCTTGACTCAGGAATGAGTCAAAGTAGTTTAGGTCTCAACACATGTTTTCGGGCACATGGTATTAATGGCCTATGGTTTTATATGTTAGAGAATGCATGTGAAGAAGGTTTGTAAGGCTCCATTGTAAAGTGACCCAGAGGTGAGAAATGGATAGCTCATGTGGCCTAGATTGGATGGTTTAGGTCAAGGATAATAATAGATCTATTATTGGTCATGTTTTTCCCCATAGGGGTTTTCCAGGATAATTGTGTGTCTAAGTGTATGGTTTCTTGTTTGTATTAGTTTTCTCTCACAAATGTATTTTATTATGCTCGGTTTAAAAACCTAACAATTGGTATCAAAGCTAGGTCTAGATTATTTCTTCATCTGGTATGGGACAAGGAAAGTTTCCATTGGGTAGCATTGAGATACATGTTCTAGGTAATGGAAATGGAAACATCAAAGGGCCCAATCTGATGTAAGAATGGAGCTACAAGCATGAAGTTCAATGTAGATTTGAAACCCAAGGGTTTGAAAGCAGTGAGAGGATGTAGCAATGAATGGTGATGGTGTAGTCACCATGAGACATGTGAAAAACAATTAATGGAGAAAAAATTGTTTGCATGTAAAAGGGAATATGGTTGTAAGACCTGGTAAGGCATGCATACTCCTGTTAACTCACCGATAAAGTCGGTAGGTAGGCCTAGGTGATAGGGGGATGCATGTCAAATCCTAAAGTAAATTTTAAAGGGGTGGTTTCTAGGGTTAACCTTGACTCAAGAATGATTCAAAGTTGTTTAGGTATCAACACATAGTTTCAGGAACATGGTATTGATGGCCCGTGGTTTTGTATGCCGGAGAAGGGATGTGAAGAAGAATTTATGAGGCTTGTAAGGATCCATTGTAAAGTGGTCTAGAAATGAGCAGTGTCTTACTTACTTGTCTTGGCTTTGTCAGTTTAAATCAAGGTTAATGATAGATCTATTATTAGGCTAGTTTTTCCCTGCATGGGATTTCCAAGATAATTACATTTATAAGTGTATGGTTTCTTGTGTGTATTATTTTTCTCACAAATATATTTTATTATTCTCAGTTAAAAAACCTAACATGCATAGGGATATGAGGAAATCACAATGCTCATCCTCTTTCTCTCCTAAAGATGCAAAACCATCCCATACATAAAAAAAGGATAGAAAACTCTATCTAAGATATCAAATATATTTATAAAAAATAAAATACTCCAAAATATAAACATAAACACTAAACAAACAAACCCTTTTTCTTCCAATTGAATTTCTTTATATCTATCCATGCTTTCATAGGGGA
The DNA here is from genome assembly GCA_009831015.1 of Picea engelmannii. Lineage (NCBI taxonomy): Eukaryota > Viridiplantae > Streptophyta > Pinopsida > Pinales > Pinaceae > Picea > Picea engelmannii. The sequence goes on from ML812594.1 coordinate 73,137, forward strand.
ATAGGAAAGAGAGAGGGGGGGGGGG
>ML812594.1:73988-90695 GCA_009831015.1 Picea engelmannii
ATAGGTGGGGAGAGTGGGGTAGAGAGGGAGAGAGTGCTAAAGGGGGGGAGAGGGAGAGAGAAATAGGGCAGAGAAAATGTGAGATTAAGACTGACAATGAGGATAGAGAGACATAGAAAGAGAGAGATGGAGGGTGGGTATATAGGAGGGAGAGGGGGAGGGAGGGAATGATCCAAAAATGATCCAGAGAAGGCTAAGACAAATCATAACTCACAGAGGCAACTCAGGACACTCAGAATGGCTTCAACAGATAGAGAAAGGGAAAAAATTCAAAGTTCCCATAAATCAGTTAAAATGGCATGCTCGTGAAGAGATCATCACAAGATTTCTAACAAAGAAAACGTCTCATCAAACAAAGTTATGGATCGAAAAATATAAGTGATCAAAGTTTAGGTCAAACTTAGTCAAAAAGTAAAAGGTCAAGGTGACATGTGTCACCACTGTAAGGGTGACATGTGTCACCACTATAAGGGTGACAAGTGGCACATCCATATAGGTAAATGTGGTACGATGTTATAGGTATATGTGGCAAGTTCTTATAGGTACACATGGCAGGTTATGTGTTCCAGTCTCCGATTGAAACATGGTAGAGGACAACCAATGAGAAACTGCCACGTGGAAACCCCCCATTAGCCTCTTATAATACAGTTCATTAAAAAAATATATTGTATCTGACATGAGTTGAACTCTTAACCTCCTATCCCAAAGGCCTTAAAAATCTGCTCTAGACAACGTGCCACTACATAGTCCTTGTCTATAATATGAAACAAAATTGATTTAAGTTTAAATGTTCTATGTGGGAGAAAAATAAAAGGGGCTTGGCCCTCGCCCAACCCCTGTGTATGTGTTAGTTCATGCGACCACATGCCATATATATCATACCCACCATATTCTCCATCGTTTTAATAGTCACCCGCCATTTTAGTAGCTGCTCCACCAAATATAGCTGACCAAATTTGTTATAACTATTTTTTATAACAAGTGTGATGAACAGGAAAAAAAAGTTCACATGGTCTTTTATTGCATGTTAGAAATGGTCGAACTAATGTATGGAGATTACGAGAATAGAATGAAGAATAAAGGGAATAAAAATGAAGCACCACCAGATGATGATGCTTCGGTAAACCAAGGGGAAGGAGGAGATCCTCCTAAGCCTCCATATTCACCTTCAAGTTCTAGTTCTTCTTTCTCTGAGAATTCTCATCACTCTCAACATACTAGCCATAAAGCCTCTTTTAAGAAACCATTATTAAATCTTGATGTAAATTTTTCTTTACCTATTTTTATTGGAGATGTTAATCTTGAAAACCTAAATAATTGGACCCGACAGGTTGAAGAATATTTCCATGTTCAACATATTGATGAAGAGGAAGTTAAAGTGCAACTGGCTTCTCTTTGATTGGAAGGCATCGCTTTCATATGGTGGGAGATAAATATTCAGGACATGAGTAAGTATGGTAATATTCCATCCTCATGGTCGAAATTTAAATCAGAAACAAGGAAGCAGTTTTATCCATTAGGGTATTTACATAAATAAATGATGGAATGGAAAACGTTAAGGGAAAGTAAAGGTCAAACTGTACAAAGTTTCACAGAATAATTTAGGAAGAAAGTTCTTGCATTGAAAATTCCTTTGGATTCTTATGAAACTTTAATGAAGTATATTGGCACACTTCACGGTTATATTCAACATATTTTTCTCTTTTTTAACCCCACTAGTTTTGATGAAGTTTGTGTGCAAGCCACTCACCTTGAGAACAGGTGGAAACATGTTCAAGAAGATCCCATGAAAAAACCTTCCAATTTCCCACACAAGACATTCAAGAAGTTTAAAAGGAAGGACAAGAAGACTGCTACAGTAACGCAAGAAGGAGGAAAACCATCTTGTACTCATTGCAAGAAGAGCGGTCATGATGAAGAACATTATTGAAAACTACATCCAAAAAAGAAACTAAAACAGTTTGGTGGAAAGGGGAAGACAAAGACCATTGCTACAGTGCAACAAGATCTTGTCTCTGAATGAGGAGATGAAGGAAAGATCACAATGGTTGGAGTACAAGGTAAAGATTCCCTTCATTCTAGTTCAAGTTCCAATAATGAATCTCATATTGATGAATGAAAGAGGAATGAGTTATTTCATATACGAGTTGTATCTAAACATACTAATATAGATACATTATTTGATCATGGTTCCCAAGTAAACTTAATATCTGAAGCACTTGTCAATAAGATGGGTATTGAAATGAAACCACATCCAAAGCCTTATCCTCTTGGTTGGGTATGTGATAAAGAAAAACTTAATGTCACTAAAAATTGTAGGGTTATATTTTCTATTGCTTCCAAGTTGATTGATGAAGTGGATTTGGATGTTGTACCACTCGATATATGCGGCATAGTGTTGGGGAGTCCTTATCTTTATGATAAAAAATCAACCGTCTTTCTTCATGAGAACAAATACCACCTTACTAAAGGGGGAGTGAAATATATTGTTAGATCTCACAAGATGAGGGTAAACACAACACTTGTTAGTTTAGGGCAAATGAAAATAATCATAACCACTAATAAGAGATATGCACTCATGGTCGTCAAAGAGAAAGATGTCGGGACATCCAACACTTTCCAAGGGTGTGATCCATCTTATAAAAAGTAATTAATTGATATTGTTTCTAAGTATGATGATATTTTTCAGGAACCAGATGGATCACCTCTAAAGAGGGAAATCCAACATGAGATACATCTTTAGCAGGATTCTCCACTTCCTAATGTGGGCATGTACAAGATGTCAGTTGTGGAGATGACATATATCAAAAAGAAGGTATAGGGATTATTGGATCAAGGGGTCATCGGGCCTAGTTCATATCCTTATGGTTCTCCAATCGTGATGGTGAAAAAGAAGGATGACACATGGTGAATGTGTGTCGATTATCGAGCTTTAAATAAAACCACAGTGAAAAATCGATACCCTCTTCCTCATATAGATGATTTACTTGATCAGTTGAAGAATGTTGTTTATTTCACTAAGTTGGATTTTCACAGTGGATATCATCAAATTAGGGTTGTAGAATAGGATGCATAGAAAACTTCCTTTAAAACCAAGTAGGGATTGTTTGACTAGTTAATTATGCCATTTGGGCTTTGTAATGCTTAGGCAAATTTCATGCGTGTGATGAATGAGGTATTCAGGCCTTTCCTAGATGACTTTGTGATTGTTTATTTAGATTAAATTCATGTTTTTAGCGGGACTTGGGATGAACATATGAGGCATGTGAAACAAGTATTGGATACTTTGAAAAAGGAAAAGACGTATGTGAAAATGTCCAAATTTGAATTTGGAAAGAGTGCACTTGTATACTTAGGTCATGTTGTAGGAGGAGGACAATTGAATATTGATATTTCTAAAATTGAAGTAATTGTAAAATGGCCTGAGCCAAAAAGTGTAACTAAAGTCTGAAGCTTCCTAGGTGCAGTCCAGTATTGGAGGAGATTCATTCCAAACTTATCCTTTATAGCAGCTCCTTTGCATGCCTTAACCAGTGTGAAGAACAATTTTTAGTGGGAAGGAAAGAAACAAAAATATTTCGACACTTTAAAGGAGAAGATCAGTACCACACCATTACTAGCATTGTCGAATATTCAAAAAACTTTTGAGATCGAGACATATGCTAGCGAATACACCATGGGTGCAATATTGATGCAATATCATAAGACTATATGTTACCACTATGAAAATTTTAACCATGATGTTGTTAACTATCCTACATATGATAAAGAGTTGCATGCATTAGTTCAAAGAGTAAATAAATGGAATCACTACTTGTTAGGGAAGGAAAGCATAATACATACATATCACCAACCCTTATAGTGTCTTCAAGCATAGACCAAACTGCAACAATCATGGCACTACAGATGGATGGGTTTTCTACAACAATTTCATTTGGTAATCAAGTACAAGGAGGGTACAAGTAACAAGGTAGCCGATATGCTTTCTAGACCTCCTATTGATGCTTCTATTATTTGGAAGAATACTTATTTATCTCATGATATATATGTAGAACAATATGCCATCGATGAATATTTTAAAGAAGTATATGAGAAGCTAACCCATGGTGCACAGGTAGAGAATTATTTTTTGTAGAGAAAATTAATCTCTCATCTTGGAAATCTATGTATTTCTACAAGTGAATGAGTCCATGTAGTACGAGAATCTCACACTTCTCTTGTGTCTAGGAATTTTGGGGTAGGAAAAACTATGGCTCATTTGTAGAGGTTTTGTTGCTGGCCTCAAATGAAAGCAATTGTAACTAAATATGTAAAGGGGTGTGTGATGTGTTCTACTTGTAAGCCCACTAATAGAAAATTGGGGCTATATTCACCACTTCATGTTCCATCCCATCCATGGGAAATAATTTCCATGGATTTTGTAGTGGGTTTACCAATGACCAAAGGGGGTCATGATTATTTGTATGATGTAGCGGATAGGTTCAGCAAGACATGTATCTTTATACCATGTAAAAATTAGATCATTGTTGAGAAGACTGTTAATATATTTTTTCAGTATGTTTGGGTTCACTTTGGGTTACCCACGTCCATTTTCTTGAATCGAGATACTTGATTCCCTGGGGATTTTTGGACTAGCTTGTGAAGAATGATGGTTACCAAATTGAAGAGGATCACTTCTTTCCATCCACAGACTGACAAACAGACAAAGGTGGTAAACAAAAAAAAATTTCTTTTACTTCGAGGCTACTGCAACAAGCATCCTAAGTTATGGGATGAACAAATACCATATGTACAACATGCTTATAACTGAGCTTTACATTCGTCCACTCAGAGTTCACCTTTTGAGACATGTTTTGGGTACCTGCCCAAGGTTCCTTTGGACTTGATGTATGGGAGAGATGTCGATGTGAATGAAGAACAAAAATAGGATATGGCCCGCAAGTTCATCCAGAGGATTCAACAGATACACCAGGTAGTCGAGGAACAGTTGGAGAAGACTCAAGCATAGTATAAATCTTGGCATGACAAGCACAAGTTTGATCATCAGTTCCAAGTTGGAGATTGGGTATGGCTTCACATCAATAAGGAACAATTGAAGGGTGAAGGAAAGAAACCCAAGCCCATCCGATATGGACCCTTCACTATCTTGGAGAAAAGCAACACTAACGCTTTTCATTTAGATCTTCCACCTTATATGCATATTTACTCCATTGTGAACGTAGAGAACTTGAAACTTTTTGAGCCTCACATGATCATGGATCAGGATGACGAAGTTTCAATACCTTAAGTTGATGAGTTTTCACCTGAGTACATGGATGAGTTACAAGAAGATATCATCTTGGCCAGAAGGAAGATGACTTCATGCAGGGTTGATGTTGATTATCTTCAAGTACGATTAAACGACACACATCCAAGCAAGGCAAAGTGGATTGAGAAGGACAAAGTGAGGGGATTGTTCCCTCACTTACCGGTTGATTGATGAAATATTTTGGTGGTACAAAAATCTCTCAGTGAGAAGGCGTGATCCAAAAATTATCCAGAGAAGGCTAAGAACAACTCAAAACTCGCATAGGCAACTCAGGATGCTCAGAATGCCTTCAAGAAATAGAAAAAGGGGAAGAAATCAGATTTCCCAAAACTAAGTTAAAATGGTATGGTCGTGAAGAGCGCGTCACAATATTTCTAACAGTACACATGTCTCATCAAACAAAATTACAGATAAAAAGATATAAGCGGTCAAATTTCAGGTCAAACTTGGTAAAAAAGTCAAAGGTCAAGGTGACACATGTCACCACTGCAAAGGTGACACATGGCACATCTGTACAAGGATATGTGGCATGATTTTATAGGTATATGTGGCAAGTTCTTACAGGTACATGTGGCAGGTTATGTGTTCCAGTCTCCAGTTGACACATGGCATAGGACAACCAATGAGAGGTTGCCACATGGAAACCCCCATTGGCCTCTTATAGTAAAATTCATTAAAAAAATATATTGGAGCCGAGGGGATTTAAAATCCCAACCTCCTAGCCCAAAGACCTTACAAATCTACATTATCCAACATGCCACTACATAGTCCTTGTCTAGAATATGAAACACATTTTATTTAAGTTTAAATGCTCTATGCGGGGCATTGGTAGCTTATCTCTGAGAAGAGATGTGGCAGCTACTGGTCTCTAAACTCTGTTTTAAAATGAGGCTTGAAGGCCTATATATTATTGAGAAACAATGGAAAACCTTAAACATCTAAAAACCTAACCCTAGGAGATGAAACACTAGAATATGGGCCCCGTTGGGGTAAATTGGTACATCAATTTCTCGGGGTCGTAACTTTGGCATACTATCTCTGTTTGATGCACATGATACGTCATTAGAAATATTTATCTGAGTACTACATTGTTAATAATGAATATTGAGTCCGAAAGAAACTGATATTCGTCGAGGCATTCATGCCCAAAAAACGTCGTTTAGGGCCTCAAAACGACTCTGGAAGTTTAGGACCCGAAAAAATGCTAAAAATAGTAAATTGTGCTACAATTAAGGAAACTGAAAAACTAAAAGAAACAATGGTGTGGGTCCAATTGGAATAGGCAACACACACCAATATCCACTTGGGTCAGGAAAATAGTGGATTTTGTGAGCTTGGTGTCCAATAGTGACCAGAGACTCGACCAAAATGTGTTGAGGAACCTGTTGTCTCGGTCGAAGATGATGGTCCGTGGTATCCCAAAGTGGACCCACAATCGTTCGAAGAAGAGATTGGAAGTATCTACCACTGTGATATTATTCTTGCAAGCTATGAGGATGGCCATCCTCAAAAGCTGATCAACGACCGTAAATATGCAGTCATTTCCTTTCTTAGTCGATGGAAGGCCAGACATGTAATCCATTGAGATGGATTCCCAAGGCTTCTCGGGAGTAGGAAGAGGGGTTTGTAAGCCTTGATTCTTGATGGTTGTCTTGGAAATGGCATAGGTAGTGCAAGATATGATATACTTGCTGACATCCTGTCGAATTTTTGGCCAATAAAAGTGTTTCTGAAGAATGAACACAATTTTCTCCACAAAAAAATGCCCTTCCATCTGACTGTAGTGGGCTTCCCAAATCAACTTTGCACGCTCACTTGTAGGAACAAAAAGATGTCCCAGGTAGCATAATAATCCATCCCGAATGTGAAAATCGATGACATTTGCTCATGTACCCAAGAGATGATAGGTGGTGGTGAAGTCTAGATCTTGTTGATAAAGTTGGGGCCACTGAGATGCTTCATGTCCATAGGAATGAAGCATAGTGGTGAGTGCAGCCACACGAGGTTGACTGAGTCAGTCAGGGACACAATTTGAGATACATGTCTTATACTTGATGTTGATATGGAACTGCTACAGGTAGGTGGAGCACTTCTAATGGTGGTCATTCTGCAATTTCCATTGTGTCTGTAAGAACTGAAGAGGCTTGTGATCAGTGTGTATGATCATCTCCTTTCCCAGAATGTAATGTTTCCATTGACGAAAAGCTTGTACAATGGAATACATTTCCTTGTCATAGGTGGGGTATTTCCAGAGAGTATCTGAGAGTCTCTCACTATGGTATGCCACCGGATGACTGTAATAAGTGAGGAGTGCACCCATAGCATAGTCAGATGCATCAGTCTCAATATCAAATGGTTTTTGTAGGTTGGGAAAGGAGAGTACTAGAGCTTATCACAAGAGATGCTTCCGATCATCGAAGGCTTATTGTTGTTCCTTCCCCCACACGAACTTGGCTCTGACACTGCCCTTGGTCACCTAGCTAATAGCCCATGCAATATGGGAGAATCCCAACACGAACCGTTAGTAGAAGTTGATTAGTCCTAAGAAGATCTGAAGCTCAGTTAGTGTGGTTAGGGCTGGTGTTGGTTGATTATATATCATGTCTGAGATTGTATCTTCAGCTTGAGTGACCCAGGGTTCATGTCTATTCGGGGTTCCAACAAAGCCTCTAAAACTATTGTCCCTCCTGGTAAACCAGAAGGAAACGCTGCGCACAGGGTGCACTGCACCGTCTCACCCGAGATAGTCTTAATGGGTGGCTATAATACTCATGTGTTTTCAGCCTAGGATTGAGTGGGGGAATCTAAGAATTGTATGTTGAAAGTTCTATTTTAACTTATTAATGCAATATGCTATCAATTATGATTATGCATGAAATATAAAAACTCATCCATTTAACATATCAACAGCTACTGAAGACAATAAAGAAACACATGCATTCAATCACTTAACACAAGTTTTACCATGGTTCACACCCCCTGGGATACGTCCACAAAGATATGGCTCTTAGCTCTTTTATTATAGTAGTTCTGAACTACAACGCCACATGCCTTAAAACTATTCTCAGTTGGGTTGAGATCTATTATGAGGCAGACTAGATCACACTAGGCTCGTCAGCCTATGATCTAACCCTCGAGATCTACCCTCCTCAGTCCTCTCTAGATAAATAGCTTACAAAATTAGGTCATACAACAAAATATTACATCGTATATGCTTCCTCACATCCCTCTCTTTTCTCTAGATCCCTCTATGAGACCTAGGTATCTATATTTATACACTCCTAGCTTTCCATCCATTAAAATACATTGCAAAAACCCTAACCCGAATGTCGTTAGGTATTCCATGTATGCGCACATGCTTCTCTTCCTTCTAGCTGTTGTTTTTCTCGTGCATGCCTTCTTTCCAAAAATAACCTTTCTTTCCACTTTGGCCTGCTTCCAATAGGCCCCCAACACTGGCATGTGGCTTGTCCTAAGCCACCTATCCTTTGTGTGCCTCGTCAATCTCCCTAGTGATTGCATGGAACTTCTCCCTGAGCTCTCTCTCTTGCGTTTGAGCCTGCACGGTCTTCTACTTGAGTGCGTCTACTGTTTGGACTGCAATCTCGTCCCTGATCAACCCTACACACTATACTTGGGTGTATGCCATATATGTCTTGTCTTCCTCTGCATGTGCAATGACTTCTGCTACTCTCTCTTGAAGTTGTTCCATTTGATCCCGATGCTCCTTTTTATGCATTTGCATAGTGGTGAGTTCTGCATGTAGTTCCTTCATATCCTGCACCCCTTTGAAGCGCTCCATGATGGACATCATCTTATGCCTCTGCTTGAGGTCTTGGATAGTTGTGCTTATCCTTTCTTCTTCCTTGTCCCACTACTAGACTTGTTGATCCTCTTCTAGCTTCGTCCAAAGTTGTGCTACTTTATCGAACAAGTCATCTATTGTGTTGACCTATTGCTCTATCTTCTATAGCTTCTCTATTGCCTCTTTCTTCCTTTTCTCCCTTACCTATGGTGGAGTGGTAGGTGTGAGTTTCTCATAAATATTCTTAATCTCCTTCTGATATTGATCGATTTCCTATGCAATCTAGTCAATCTTCTCTGTTGTTGTGAGTTTGTCCCTCTTCTTGGTATTTGGAATATTCTCATAAGTTATGGCCAATTTTTATTCCAATCCGTTCATGTGCTCCCTCTCATCTTCAGTATCGATCTTGGCCTACTCATATATCAATTCCACCATGTCCTATTTATCCTTTTCCTACTGTAATTCGGATGTGTCTATGCATGCACGAGAATGTACTTATTGGGTAATGTTAACCTGTAATTTGTGTAGATCTTTGGATGGTATCCGTGGAAATACCAATTGGAGTTGAGCTAAGTCATTTAGGGGTGTCTTCCCCATGATATAATCCATGTGTAACATGTTGGGTGTAATGTGGAATGTTTCACTTGGTTGCAGTATTGTGTGGACTATATCTCGCTCCCTTGCTTCATATTATTCTCCTATGTGTGATGTTTATAACCTTGTTCCTATGTTGTTGTTCGCTGCCTGTGCTTCCCCGATATTCTTGATAAATTGTTGCATGTCTACCAACTCCTCTTGAATTATGTCCCTGTGGTGCACAACATTCTCAAAATCCTCAGATGTACGATCCTAAACCATTTGGGATATCATGCATCATCCTACGTGATCGTGTATTGTGAAGGTGTTCTTTGTGCCTTCATATTCTTGCGTGCACCCCCCATCTGAGTAGAGGGCTCTTAGTTAGGATTGGTTCTTGTGGATTGAGACTTGGTGTAGTCCCCTGTGTTGCCTCAGTCTATTTCTATTGTACTTGTGCTGACTATGTATTATTCTTCTTCTCCTTCTCGGTCCCCATCTTAGCTGTCCCTTATTTCATATACTTTGTTTTGGTCTAGCCCATCCTGGGTTTCTTAGGCATTGGGACTTCTTGAGGTTGTGTTTCTTCCTGCCCTACCTCCTCTTTCATTGTTCTTGTAGGTATGTCTTGGGTGAGGACTAGAATCTTCCAGTCATTTTCCCAATCCCTAATAACCATTTTGATGTCACCCTCTGTAATGTAGTAATGCAATTGTAGTCATTTCTTGTTAGGGTCCTTTCACATCTGTATCCACATCGCATGTCGAGTGGCCTTGAATTTGACGATGTCCCAATAATACAGGACAGTCTATGGTGTTATTCTCCAGAGGTTGGTGATGGCCTCCTGTAGATCTTATAGATATCCTTCGAAAATGGATGCATTCATCTTTATGATCCTAACATCTGACGCGGTGCCAAGAGACAAATATCTCACTCCATGATTAGGTTTGGGTATGGTGGTGAAAAATACATAGTTCAGTTCCTTCCATCCCATAATGACTATCAACATGAGAAAACATGAGTAATGAAATTATGTTCCTAGATCATGCGCATCCTTTCATTCATCCATAAACAAATTCAAAAGATAGGGTGCCCTCAACACATTGTGCTGCAACTATGATGACCCCAGTTGGGACTTCCTCCTTGCGAAATTTTCTTAGCAGCTTGGAGGCCATGATTTTTGCGTCCATTTGTGTTGCAACATCATTGATCGTCTTGATGATGATTCCTCGTATCCCCCTGTCAGTGACATATTTCTTGTTCATCTCTTCCGCGAGTGATTTCTCCTTTGTTTTGTCATCGAGAAATTGCGCGGGATCCATGCCTCGGGATGGCAGCCCTGTAATGCATGCAATGATCCCTACGTCTACCAAGATGAGCTTGTCCAACCATATATCCCCTCCATGTGTGACCACCGTCAATGTTTTGATGCAACTGCTTCGTTCTGTCCTCTTCCAAAGTGTTGTAGCTCTAGTAGACCTAAAATCCCCTTTTTTTCCAATCTTGTTGCTCATTGGAGTGGTTGATTAATCGGTTCCCCAAATGCATCCAGACCCACAGTCTATAGGTAGACTTTCTTTGCGAACTATGAGAACTTGTCTATGTTCATTACATCATGGTCTGATTATTTTAGCTTCTCGACATAACCTAGAAAGTCTGATTTCACCTGTACCCCTTCTGGTATATGCGAAAAAACAATGGTTGTGACAGGTTTCTTGCGTGGTGACCTAGGTACCTGTTGCTTGTCCTTTTTCAGTAGTGGTTGAATTGAGGTTCCAACCTCCATCGGTCGTTCTTCTGCATAATTTTTTGGCCATCCTGTGAAATCTTCCACTGCTCCTTCCTGTGGGTGGTCTGACACGGTTGTTTGAGATTCATCTAGCTTGAATGTTGCTTCCTAATTTGTAGTCGTCCCATTGACCCTAAGGCTCCTTCAGGGTTCTTTGGTTGCGCTAGGATGCCTGAGCCCTGGTTTTGTTGCTCTTGTTCCTCTATTGGCATATCCAAATTCATTTCCTTAGTTGTTTTCTATTAGTTTTCTTCTACCACGGGTGTGGGGTTCATCAATGTTGTATATGGTGATGGGATTTCGTCGACATTGATGACCTCTTACGGTTGTTATTCACTCTCTTGTGATTGTACATGTGCCCTGGTTCTAACTTTGGAGTGTCTTAAAGTCTGGCTTGGTTCTTCTTTCTTAGGTGGTGCCATGGTGGTGAATGTCGATTGATCGCTGAGTTTAATGGTCTATGTAACCTCTGTGAATGATCAAAATCTGGACCAGGGGGCAAAATTTTGCTCAAAATTCAAAGTGCTCGGAATTTGATGAAAATGATGCCATTGTGTTCATCTCGTCTTCCTGATTCCGGTGGTATATTTACTTTCTCAAACAGAGTCTGTATGGAGAAGTTATCGCGATCTGTTTGCCAAGGCAAACATGCAAAAAAAATTGATGCTGACTGTACCTGTCCGTATAGTGGTGACGTGGCATGGCCGTACAGTCCATACACTGACCGTACAGTAGTGACATGGCAAGTTTTTATTGCTTGATGATTGACAAATCAAGAGTTGACATGTGTCCTATAGTTGGCGAATAGTGTGAGGACACGTGGCCCAATCCATGGGCGCCACGTGTCCCTCGTTTATTGGCTATTGGGTTTTGGTTTGATTAAAAGTTTTGTGGAGCCGACCGGATTTGAACCGATGATCTCCCCACATGCCAAGCTTTAACAAAGTCCGTCGTGCCAATAGGCCATACGTTGTTTCTTATTACATATGCGAGTTCATTTGTATTTAAGTTGCAATTTGTTTTGTGTGGTGGGGGTTCGGGCCGGGGCTTAGCCCCGACCCGTGGTCCTATTGATTTACCATATGACTAATATTTATAACATCGCGTGCGTTTGAACGGTTTAAATATTTAAACAAATGGTTATGTTATATATGACCACGGTATAATACGTGCGGAGTTTTATATATAAACCCAAACTTTTATCATGTTAACATATGACCGATTCATTTGTAAACGGAGCACGGGAATTTGAAACTTAGCCCATGTATGTTTTGGTATGCACCATGTGCCCGAGATCTGGAGCGAGAGTTACACGGTTTTAAAACTGTTATCCCTTTTGTCCATAGCCCGAGGTCGTATGACCCAGGTGACCGAGTGCTAGGCGGTTGGGGGCTGGAGGTGCCCTAACCGTCCTACAGTTTGCATGGTTATTCGGAACCGCTCGGAGATAGGTTTTAACGCATGTTTTGGAGCGTATTCTTGGCTCATGCACACAGAGGTGTGTTTTGTAGAACCAGTTCCAGCAAAGCTTGGAGGAAAATGGAGGAGGCTTAACTTCTTCTTCGTTTGGCCGATTGAGGTGCCATAAAAGCCCAGCCAGGGGTTTTTGGACGTGCTGGATCCATTGGTGTTGTTTTCACAGCCATTTGAAGACTTCTTCTGCAAGTTTTTCACCTTTAAAGTTTCAGCAAGCTCCAGGGAGCTTGAATCCCTCTTTGATGGAGAACATGGTTTGGTGAGCCTATATTTGTTTTCTGTGATTAAATAACCATTTTTGGCTAATTGATATTCTCTGAACACATTGGGACAGGTTTTAGACGCTGTTGAGGACTTTTACAGGTGTTTTTTCCAAAGAGAAGCTTAGGGAATCTTATGGTCACATGTAGAAGAGGTCATGCCCGGATGAGCCATGATCCGTTTTCAGAGTTCTATTAGTCATTTTTGGGGTTTTTATGTGTTCTGATCTCAATGGTACAGTCTATTTTTCCATTGGAGTTGAGCAGTATCTTTTAAAAGAACTTTTGACTAATTAATCCCAGAGAGCCAAGTCCATTATGGAGGCTCAAGGAGATGTAGCCCGGAGGGGGGTGAACTCCTTTATCATGTTGTTCTTGTTGAGTGTTTGATGGTTTATTTGCTGCAAGTATTGTTTGTTGTGTATTTATTTGAAGTACATATTTAACCATTTACAAGAACGTTTCCTCATACATAAACATTTAAAGGAAGAAGCATGAACTTAACACATAAGGTTATATTGCATATTTATACACATGAAGCAAGGTCCTGTAAAGTTTATTTTAAGGAAGTAGGGGTGCTTGCATAGCATAACAAGTCAGCCTTCTATTTTCAGATCAGGTGGTATCAGAGAATAGTTTGTTTTGCTCATGTGTTTGCCATTGATAGCTTGAAGATTTAGCTATTGGTTTTTTTGCAAGTTTTTGTTGTTGAAGTTTGATATCTTGCAAGGATGGAGGAAGCTTCAAGTATTGATAGTTCTCATACATTTTCATTATCTAAAGAAGAAATTATAATCATGAGAGATTTGATGAAAGAGATGTGTGAAGACAGAAATGTGCACATTGTTCTTGAAGAGAAGTTGATGGCCATGAAGCAGGAGAAAGACCAGCTTTTGCAAAGGTTGTATGAGATGGAGAATCAACTCCATTAGGCAAAGGAAGCCCTTACCAAGTACATGCATGAACATAAGGTATGCAGTGTTAGTTTATCTTCTAATTCCTCTAAAGATGAATGTTTTGGTGGTTTTCAGAGTCACACAAGAGGAATAGGGTCCAAGTTGTTGTTAAAAATGGGCTATGAAGGTAAAGGGTTAGGTAAGCATGCACAAGGCATTGTTGAGCCTATTGTCGTTGAAGAAAGACTCAGGTATTGTGGTCTTGGATATGAACGGCAAGATGGATCAAATTCCAAAGTCGAGGAGACAAGAAAAAAAGTTCCAAGGATAAACTTTGTTTCAAGTTCACCTCCTCAAGAAGGCTTTAAAAGTGAAAGTTCAAGAACTTTTGTTGAAAGTTCAATCCCTTCATCATGCAAGGCTTGTGTTCAAGATGAATGGGAATGTGTGGAACAAGAAAGTTGTGACAGTGATGAGGAAAAGAACATTGTTGATGGTCTTCAAAGGAGAGCCTGTAACTCTTCAGATTCACCTCCTCAAAGAGGCGATAAAGGTGCATGCTACAGGTATAATTCCGCTTATCATTCAGTTGCTTTTGATTATGTTAAGCATAATAACTTTGTATGTAAAAATGGAAGAAAGAATCCATGTACGTATTGTGGTTTGTATAACCATCATGTTTCAAAGTGTTGGAAAAGATTGCCCGCTTTCAGGAAACTTTCTAAGCAAAGATAGCGTGAAAGGAGGATGAAAAAGGTTTTCACTCATTGTCAGAAGCGGGGTCATCTTATTGATCAATGTTGGGCGTTGCATCCAACTATTCGTCCATAGCCTCAGAAGCAGTTGGATAAGAAGATTGGCAAGAATGGAAGTGGAGATTCCATCATTGATGTGAGTCAACATGATTCACAAGAGGATGATGTTCTGCAGAAAAAGTCACCGTTCAGTTGGTTTGGTAAGAAATGGTTGGATTTCTTAAGCAAGTAACGCTTGCATTTTTCTGATTGTAAATGCACTTTTCTGCGTTATGTGTGCTTTTATGGGAAGCATGATAAGTTGCAGCCATTTATATTTTTCGTATTCAACTTTTAAGTACCCATATGTTTTGGGTATGTACGGGAAGGAGAGTTGAAGAGTCATGAACATGCATTTGTTTTTATGTATGTATAAGCAGTGACCCTGGTGATGGTTCATCGTGAGTGATTCATGATTGTTACATGATTATGAATCATGTTTGTCGACTTGTCAGTTTGGGAAGGTTGATGTTTAAATGAGTCTCGACTGGTGTTGATGCTTTTTCTGACGGCTATGATGTGTCGATCGTGTTGTTCGAGTTGTGATTAGTCGATGGTGTTTATTGACTTGAAAGTTGATTTTGAAAACGCCATGTGCTTTGATAAAGTACGAGATGCGACAGTTTGTTTGAAGAACAAAAGATTTTGTTGGCATCATTTACAATCTTGTATGATTTGTTTTTCAAGATTGATGGTTTTCTTGGCTTGTGACAAGGTGTCGCAGGAAGTTTTGCAGCCATTGGAGAGATGATTTTGTTGACGCCAAAGAGTTCGAAGAGGGACTTGATTCTCAGTGGGAAGGTTGGCATTCTTCCAAGCACAGAGAGAGTAGTGGGTCAGCAGCAGCCAGAGAGAAATGGTTGAAGGACATAGCTAGTTGTAGTGCACGGCATGTTAGAGTATTCAGGTGATTGTCAAAAGATTTTGATATAACTTGAAAGAAGACAGATAAGCTTTTGTGGGACCAAAATCCTTTCAGTGGGAAGGTGTGATCAAAATCTGGACCAGGGGGCAAAATTTTGCTCAAAATTCAAAGTGCTCGGAATGCGATGAAAATGATGCCATTGCGTCTGTCTCATCTTCCTGATTTCGACGGTATATTTACTTTCTCAAATGGAGTTCGTATGGAGAAGTTATCGCGATCTATTCGCCAAGGCAAACAGGCAAAAAAAATTGATGCTGACTGTACCTGTCCATACAGTGGTGACGTGGCAGGGTTGTACAGTCTGTACACTGACCATACAGTAGTGATGTGGCAATTTTTTATTGGTTTATGATCGACGAATCGAGAGCTGACACGTGTCCTATAGTTGGCGAATAATGTGAGGACACGTGGCCCAATCCATGGGCGCCACGTGTCCCTCGTTTATTGGCTATTGGGTTTTGGTTTGATTAAAAGTTTTGTGGAGCCGACCAGATTTGAACCGGTGACCTCCCCACACGGCAAGCTTTAACAAAGTCCGTCGTGCCAATAGGCCATACGTTGTTTCTTATTACATATGCGAGTTCATTTGTATTTAAGTTGCAATTTGTTTTGTGTGGCGGGGGTTCGGGTCGGGGCTTAGCCCCAAACCGTGGTCTGATTGATTTACCATATGACCAATATTTATAACACCGCGCATGCTTGAATGGTTTTAATATTTAAACAAACAGTTATGTTATATATGACCACGGTATAATACGTGTGGGGTTTTATATATAAACCCAAACTTTTATCGTGTTAACATATGACCGATTCATTTGTAAACGGAGCACGGGAATTTGAAACTTAGCCTGTGTATTTTTTGGTATGTGCCATGTGCC
>ML812594.1:105528-121255 GCA_009831015.1 Picea engelmannii
TCCAAGGTTTGGGCCCATTCCTCATCTTGGTATTCTAAGGTGAATGTGCCTGGTAGTGCTTTGGAAATGTTCATATAGACACATATCCTTGCATAAGAGGTGTATTTTCTTTGTTCGGTAGCTTTAGAGGATTTGACATATTTACCCAGGGTGTTTCCTATGCCCATTAAAATTTACTCTAACCAGAACTCTTGAGGGAGGGAGTAGAGATGTATCCATACCGGTGCATATGTGAAGTTTTCCTTTTCTGGGCAGAAGCGGTCCCTCCAGAAATGAAGGTAAAGGTTGGTTGAGTTGTAGAAATATGGTCCCCCTTCAAAGATCATGTCCTTGTCGTCTAGGTTGTAGAATATTACCGTAAAGAATCCTTTGGAACTCAATTGGATCTCATAGTCTCCCTTGGGGTTCCACCACGTCTTGATCCATCGAGCTAGGTCCTTTTCTGAGGGCCAAAAACCTAGGAAATTTCCTATGAGGGAATGGTCTCTCATAAACTTTGTATGCCCTCCTATTCTTATGGTTTTGATAACATATCTGCGAGCAACCATGGCTTGGGGAATGCATTTGTCGGGGATCCAAGCCTGAGGTGCTTTTGGATGTGAGGACTCAACATCCAAGTTATGTTGCTTGAAAACTTCCATTTCTTCTTACAGGTATTGGTCTCATAGGTGCAGAGGCAGCTCAAAGGACGGGCAGCAAACTTGAGAGTTCCCTGGATCATTTGTTGTTGTATTATGATAAGAGGGGGCTTTCACCATTCCTTTCGTTTCCATTCTTCTGAGGTGGTCGGGGCCGCAGAGCTGGGGTGGTCAGAGCGAGCAGAGGGAGTCAGAGGAGGTCTAGGATTGCAAGAGGTGGGGGCATGTGGAAAGCCCTAAAAGTTGTAGAGCTTGAATTGTTCTTTGAGCATGGTCAATATATATCCCTCCTTTACTCAAGAAAACAAAAGGTTGATTTCTTGATCCCACTTATTATCCAATGGTTTCATTCTATCAACTATAGTCTAGTCCCATACTAGTGGTTTTAGGGGTATTAAAGTAGTATTAATGGTGGTTTTCCTCTTCATCCATTCATACAACAACAATGGAAACTCAACAAAGAAAATCTCATGAAAATTAGTGTAGATGTACCTCTCCTTCTAAGGGTCAATGTTGGTTGTCATACCCATGGTTTCTCATCGTGCAAACACATCTTCCTTCATAGATAACTAGTCTTGTATTTCCTCTTGAGATGGGTTCCACCTCATTCTCTCCCTTCATCATTAAATACAAAACTAGATTTGGCCAACAAAACCCCAAGGCATCGGCATATCAATATTCAGTCAAAGATTGAAGGACTCACCCGAGACAATTTGAGAATCATAGAGACCATTTGGTTTTGTGTCGGATATGAAGTGATAAAGTAGACAAGGAAGCTACTCGGGCTATCATTCATTCATTTAATCATAAGCCATTAATAGAGTAACTACATAAATCATTAACAAAACCATCCATTTAAATCAAAACGTATATATATTCATTAACAGAGAGAAATGCAACTTTAGTTTATCTCCATTATTCCTTAGAATGCATACCAAACTAGCTTCAAATCACTGGAAATTGTGCTCTAGGTGGTGTGGTTCATTCTACAAAAAAATGCATTACAGTGCACCATGCACTCTCTGCTCATGCTCTTTCCTATTAACTAACTGCAATATAGACTCTAAACATGAATTTTTTTTAGGCTTACAAAGTACTGTTACAAAACTTAGACTAGCTTCATACAAAATTTAGACCAGATTGTTACAAAACTCAGAAAGACTCTCTCTTTTTCCAAAAACTAGACTGCTCTCTTTTCTTCTTTTCTCCACTCTCTCGAGTGATTTCTAGTTCCACATGCTTCTTCTATCCTCGTGCATCACATGTAACCTCCTTGGGGTGTGGCAATCCTAACGAACTTTCCATCTCAACCATCATTTGCCCCATGATCTCTTGTGTTGTTTTTGTTCATTACTCGAGAAGATCCCCAAAGATATTATTTTGATTCAACTTGCACGCAGTTTCTTTCTGATCTTTTGTGCACAATACAAAACTAGATTGACACGTCCCTACTTTCTTCCGTCGCGCAGTTGTTGATATGTGCACACGAAACTGATGTGTGTGCAAGATGAGATATGCACCCATGCAACTTACCCAAAACCTTGGGTGCCAACATATATATTATAGTTCAAGATAATTAAATTTTGTACATTTCATCATGTTACACCATAATCTAATTAGTTTTGCATGTACCTCGAATACTTCCTCGTAGTTAATAGATTATTTTCTTTCTAAATTTCCTTTATAACTAATGTGTCATGTGAGGGAAGCATTAACTTGCAGTAACACTTAATCACGGTCAACCAACAATAGTCAATCATATTCAACCATCATAAGCTATGATTAACCATAGTCAACAAGGTCAAACCATAGTAAACCCTTATCAACCAAGCAATCCTAGTCAACTATTATTAACCATGGTCAATAAAAGTCAACCATAATCAATATTGTCAACCATATGCAACCATATTCAACATGCTCAGTTATATTCAATCATAGTTGACCATAATCTACCATGGTCATCCATATGAATGATAGTCAATATGGTCCTCCATAGAGAATGATAGTCAATATTGTCAACCATATTCACCTACAATAAAATATAGTCACGATGATTAATTATAATAAATCATGGTCAACATAGTAGACTATGATTAATTATAGCTATAAATTAAGAGAAACCATAGTCAACCAAAGTGAACTAAAGTCAAAAGTAGTCAACTATAATCAATTATAATAAGCTATAGTTGAAACCATAGTTATTAACCATGATAGTCACAAATATCTTTACTCAACTAATATCAATTCTAAGTAAATTATAGTAAAAGATAGGAAACTTTATTTGTAAATGAATAAACTATAGTCAACCCTCATGAACCATAATTAATCATAGTAAGCCATCATAAATTATATTTAATTGAATATACTTGAAATAATTAAATGTAGTCAAATATGATTAATTATAATAAATTATATTTAACCAATCACCTTTACTTAAATATTGTCATTAATAGTTAACTATAATTGATTATAACAAACTTTAATAAACCATAATCAATATAAAAAACATAGTGAAATTTATTATAAATATCTCTTATACAAATTTTATTAATATTTAATTCAATATTTTTTAATATCAATATTTTAATTAAGAATGTATGGATTTTTGTTAGAATGAAATAAATACTCATATGATATACATAAGCAAGATTTTGTGGTGGTTTTGTCTAAATGTTTTAAGTTTTGACATTTTTCACCATAATATGATTATATAAATTTGGGTGAAATCATTCATTTCTATTGTTTAAATTGCATTTTTGAAAGCATTAATGGATTTAGTGTCATAAACATTAATTTACTAGTGTTAATGGTAGATACAATATAATTCACTAGTGTTAATGGAAGATATAATATATGCTTGTGATTAATTTTATACATACAATTTCTAATTCATCATTCAAATTCCAAATATTAAAACTAAAAAAAGATAAGTTTATACATTTTATTTTTTGAATTGGATTTTTTTTGTTATTACCCAAATTCCTTAATAAAATTGTTAGTAAAATTACAAATCTATATTATTTAAACTGTATTTTTGAATATATAAATCAACTTAACTTTATGAAAATAATAAGTCATGTAAACTACTAAAATTTACCATTACATAATTTTTAAAAATTTTAGCACTACATAATTTTTAAAATTTTTATCTGAATTTTAAACATAACCGATAAAATAGGTGATAAAAACTAAACGGTCATGGAAATCGAGATTCATCATTCAAATTCCAAATTTTAAATATCAAACGGTCGAGGAAATCCGGATTCATCCTTCAAATTCCAAATTTTAAAATTATAACGGTCGTAGAAATCGAGATTCATCAATTTTTTTTTGTTTATATAACGGGAAAATCTACCTCGGTCTCACGATCAAATTCGCAAAGACATGCTCTACAAAATTTCGTAGTCTGAGTAAACCTTTTAACCATGGAAATTGACGAGGCACAGAGGCAGAGCGTTGCAACCCCAGGGAAATGGGGTATGTCGTTAAGCAGGGCTTTCAAGGCCGTGGTGGTGCTAAGAGTCACTGCCACTCGCGATTTTGACACGGTGATAGCCGATGTATACAATGCTACCGGTTTCATCATTGATAAACAACGTAGGATCATTCTCACCAACATGCATGTCGTCCAGTCTAGACCTGATGTTGCCGATGCTAAGTTCCCCAATTGTCAGAATATTCCTGTTTATCCTCTTTATCGTGACCTTGTTCATGATTTTGGATTTTTCCGTTTCGATCCCTCGACACTTAAGTTTATGGAACCTGAGGAAATCCCTCTTGCACCAGAAGCTACAGCTGTTGGATTGGAGATCCGGGTGGTAGGTAATATCAGTGAAGAAATGCTTTCAGTTTTTACAGGAACCATAGCCCGATTGGATCGACAGGCCCCTCGTTATAACACAGATGGATACAATGACTTCAATACATTTTATATGCAGGCAACTTCAGGTACAAGAGGAGGTTCAAGTGGGTCACCAGTAATTTATTGTGACGGGCAAGTAGTTGGATTAAATGTTTCCAGCAAAACTCCTGTTTCATTTTTTCTTCCACTGGATCGAGTGGTAAGGGCTTTGAAAATTTTACAAAGGTACAAGGACAAGTCCAACATTGGATGGCAAGCAACTCATATTCCTCGAGGCACACTCCAGATGACCCTTCTTCACACAGGGGTCGATGAGGTACTTTCGTTAGGGATTCTAGGCAACGTTGACCAATTAGTAAGAAAGGATTTTCTGCTGAGACAAGAATTCTTGTGATAGATTCCGTGGTGCCAGGAGGTCCTGCTCAGAATCATTTGTACCTAGGGGATGTACTTGTCCGGGTGAATGGTGATTTTGTGACGCATTTTTATGAATTTCAAGACAGTATTGGATGATAATGGTGGAAAGGAGATCGATATAGAGGTTCTGAGGGGTGGTGCTCATGTAAATGTTGTTTGAGAGGTCCAGAACCTACATTCTATAACTCCTAGTAATTTCTTGGAACTAAGTGGTGGCATAATTCATCCTCTATCGTACCAACATGCTAGGAATTTATTCTTTAATTGTGGTCTAGTATATGTTTCTCAACCAGGCTATATGTTGTCGATGACAGGTGTTTCTCCTCATGCCATCATTAAAACATTGGCAGGGGAAAAAACCACACGACCTGAATATTTTATATCCATTTTGCCCAAGTTACATAGAGGATTACAGGTTCTGCTACAATTTCTGACACATGAAAATCCTTATCGAATTAGGTCTGTTCTTGTCACTGTTGACAGGAATGAATGGTATGCAGAGCCTCAACTCTACACTCGAGACGACGTGACTGGACTATGGGAAAGGAGGCTTGAAATGTCTACCAGACTTGATCCAGGCAAGACAAAGACAAAGAGGAGACAAATGAAAAATCAAGCTGAGACCGATGGAGCACCTAGAATTAAATATTCATCTGTCGAGCAAGTCATTGAATCAAGTCTTGTGATGGTTGAGGTTCATGTACCACCATCCTCATTACTTGATGGTGCGCAGAAGAACCCTCTTTCTCAAACAGGGGTGGTGGTCTATCATGATGGATCCATGGGAATGTCATGCTAGCATTTGTTGCGTACCCAATGGAAATCCTTGGTCAGGTTGTTTTTTTGCACCCTGTCCACAATTATGCATTAGTAGCATATGATCCTAATGCATTAGGTCCAGCTGGTATCGCAAAAGTGTGTGCAACTGCTCTTCTTCCTGAACCTTCTTTGAATAGGGGCGATGTTGTATATCTTGTTGGGTTTAGTCGGAGCTTACAAGATAGATCGCGCAAGTACTTTGTCACAAACCCAAGATTTTCATTGAATATTGGTCCAGCTGATATTCCCCGGTATGGAGCCATCAACATGGACGTAATCGAATTAGAAGCAGATTTTGGAAGTATATTTTATTGTGTACTAATCGATAAGAAGGGAAGGGTTCAGGCATTATGGGGCAGTTTCTGCAGTCCGTCGCTGAAAGAGATTCCATTCATGCGAGGAATTCCAATTTATGCCGTCAGCCAGGCATTAGAGAAGATGATTCATGGAAATGTAGGTTCACCTAGTTCACGTTTTCTTATTAATGGAACTGAAATCTATATTTATATGCCCCTTCTCCGCAATTTAGAGTTTCACCTTTGTCCAGTTTTACTTTCAAAGGCCCGTGGTTTTGGGTTAAGTGACAAGTGGATTACCGAGTTAGCAAACAAATATCCTATGAGACGACATGTCTTGCAGGTGGAATGTTGTTTCGCCGGATCATGAGCAGAAGGTAAGGTGCAGATTGGTGACATGGTATTAGACATAAATGGAAGGCCAATTACCAATTATCTTGATGTTGAAAATGCTTGCCAAAAGAGATTAAGGTTCTTGTGGGCACCGATGTAAGAAGAGGGTTTGGAAGCACGCACTTGGTAAATTGGTGTGGCTATGCTATACAGGAGACGCACTCAGTTGTCCTTTCATTGGGATTTTGGCCGGAACAAGGGCATGGGGTATACCTGTCGGGAGTCATTCCTGGCAGCCCTACCCATACATATGGAGTTGCTTCTGCTAGATGGATTGTTCAAGTAAATGAAAAACTGACACCAGATTTGTAGAAATTTGTAAATGCAACAAAGGAATTCGTGTTCTCGTTATTGTTAGGACATTGTATTTACATGGAAACGACCATGGTTTTACTGTGGAGAAAGACCTACATTACTGGCCTACGTGGGAACTTAAATTTGACCCAGAAACGGCAACATGGAATCGGACAACCATTAAAACTGTCAGTGATGATTAGATCTCCACCTATCCTTCTGGCAAGTAAAGGGTGGCATATGTATCAACTTTCCATTCAAAAACTTGCTCTGATTTCATCATTGTAAAACTGTCAGTGATGATTAGATCTCCACCTATCCTTCTGGCAAGTAAAGGGTGGCATATGTATCAACTTTCCATTCAAAAACTTCCTCTGATTTCATCATTGTAATACTTTTTTGAAAGCATGGATTTCCTCTAATTTCATCATTGTAATGCAAACATGAATTGTAATAATCCTAGGTCAAAACCAAGTGTAATGTAAATGGAAATGTACTTAAGCTGGTGAGTTGTTTGATATATTTTTGTATGCACCTTTCATGACATAGTTCGTGCATGTATTGCACAGTAAAATAACAAAGTGTGCACATTCCAGGATACACGCGCAACAACTTAAGTGTGTGCGATATTGAGGCCAAGGAACCTTTATGTATATGATGTGTTTTATAGGCTGGTGAGGAAAACGCGCTAAGCTAGGGAGCTTAAGCCAAAAAGGAATATTATATTAATATTTCTTAAAACATAAAGTATGGATAATTATTTTATCCTAAGTTCCAAAGTTGGGGACAAGTGGGGCAAAGTAGCTCCCAACATGAAAAGTGTCAAGTTGGGGACATGCATACATATTGTTGGGACTTAGTTTATTTTCACACTTCCATCCATCATTGAGAACATCATTCATTCCATCATTCAGTCAACCAGTCAATCATCCATGAGCATTCACACACCCATTGATCTATTTTACGTACCTTCATGACTATACCTAAACTTGTATCCATAGCCATACCTATTTGTGTAGTTGGTTAGCTTGGGAGCTGGACTGAAGAAGCGGGTTGTTAGGCCCGTGGGATATTGAAGAGGAGGGTTGTCAAGCCCGTGATCAATTTCTCTCTCAGTGAGAGAATTGTTGGGAATTGATTTCCTGAATGTGCTAAAATACAACTATATGTCTCTGAGACTTCTTGTCCTGACTGTTGTTGAAGCCCTGGAAGGGAAGTGGGGCAGCTAAAGGATTGTTGAGCAGAGAAGGGGCACACTTCCTCGGGTGGGATAGTCATGTGGGGAATGAGAGACTATAGGTTGTTAGATTGAGTAGGCACCTGTGACGAAGTTTTTCCTATTGTCTATGAGCCATTAGATTGGTTGGAAATCCCTTTACCCAGGTGGAGTTTGGTCCTAGCTCGGAGGTGACCCACTATTGAGAGTGATGAACAGTGTAGTCTAAGGTTGGGAGGTTCGTGGAAGCTCTGAACATAGTGGGTGATATTCGTACCAAGATAAGTGTCAACTGTGTGATAAATTTAGATGATGCATTGTTATTTACGTGATTATTTTTATGGGTTTATCCTGTGTGTGGTTTATAACTGTGGGTATATTTATGGGCATTTCCTGTATATGTTTATTGTCATTTTAGTATGAATCCATGCATTTACAGAATGTATTTATTTGTTTTTGTTTTATATGTAAAACTTTCGCAAGAGTTCTATGTGCATATGTTTTAATTGCATGCAGTCTGAAAAATTTATATGGCATATATCAGTTGGTTGTTGGGTATGTTACAGTATGTTTCGTAGAATGAAAGAGTTATCTCATGTAGCGTGGTCCGACCTGGGTGGCAGGGGACCTTACAATATGGTATTAGAGCTTCATATTTCAACACTGAGCCTGAATGGGCTGAGCAAGTTGAGTTGAAGCAAAATTACACAGAGGATTTATTTTGAATTGGCGAAATTTCAAGTTGCAGAGCGTTCATGGTAAAATTTAGAAGCAACGACATGGAATTGGGAAACACCCTAATTTTTGTTTTTGAATTCATGAGAAAATGGAGAAATTTAGCCAAGTGGTGAGATATTCATGATTTAATATATGTTATAGCAAATTCAGACCCGGAATTGGTCGAATTTGAAGTTACAGTGAATCCATGACAGATGGAGCGAGTTTTGTAATTTAAATTCCCAATCCGTGACTTGAGTATGGGAAACATTCATTCCATAAATGTCAAACCGCATCGATTGGTTGTTGCAGAGGTCGAATTGGTGTAATTAGGGTGGAATTGAGCAAAATTCACAATTGCAGTATGGTAATTGGGGAAAAAGTTAGAAAAATCCCCAATTTCTGTAGCGGAATTCACAAGGAAATTGATGCACATAAAAATGTATGTGCATAGGTGGGCGTACTAAAAATGCATGATGCACAGTAAAAAGCTTATGATAAGTAAAAATTGGGTGCCACGTGAAAAAATGTTGGCGTGTTGGTGCAAACACTAAATTTTGGCACCGTGCGGAAAAATGTTGGCCTGTCGGTGCACGTGCTAAATTTTGGCACCGTGCAGAAAAATGTTGACGTGTTGTTGTGAGTGCTAAATTTTGGCATTGTGCGAAAAAATGTTGGCATGCTGATGTGTGCGCTAAATTTTGGCACCGCACGGTAAAATGTTGGTGTGCGGGTCCACTCGCTAAATTTAGCATTATGCAGTGTGCACACACATAATAATGGCGCGTGTGGTGTGCACAGTATTGGCAGAGCATAGAGGAGTTTGGTTGGTGCGCGTGCAATGTGGGTATATGTTGTCATGCTACAGTTTTGTTAATGTTGCACGCAGAGTATTGGTGCACAGTGGAGGCGTACTAAAATTTTTCATGGTGCAACGCGTAGAGTGAAATGTACGCGGAACATCAGCGTGCGATACAAAAATAGTGTGCAATAGGTAATAGTGCAAGAACCAAAACTGTGTGCGGTGGATATTGGCGTGTGACACAAAAGAAATGCGCACTAGTTATTGGCACGACAAAGAAGTGATGCACGGTAGTTATGGATGTGTGGAGCATGATTTACCTTGTGTTGTTGTTGTGCATGGTGAATATGGGTTTACAGGTTGAAATTTGTGCGTGCAAAGTCATTTGGAGAGTAAACAATAGCAGAAAATCAGTGATTTTTTGTGACGTTTTATATCATTTGAACGTCATCTTTTTGTAGCGCATTTTTGAGGGCCTTAACAACGTTTTTAGCTACTCAAAAACCATGAGAATAGAGTGTGCTAAGGCACATTTTGAAACACTTTGTCTCTATATCTGAAATAAAAGAGCCCGGAGAGAGCTTTCTAATGGTGTAAACCATTCTTCAAACAGATATTTTATGAGAAAGCTATAACACAAACAGTGAAGGGTAAATTTTAAGACCCATCTAACTTCAGAAAGCCATAAATTTCTTCTCTGAAATCAGATTGAGGCCAAGAGTAGTCAATGAAAATCTATTGAACCATAGAAGACATTCCCAAAGTTTAATTGAATTTCTGGGCATGTTAAAGATGTTTAATATGGCAAGGAAGGTACCTGTAGCATATCAGTTACAATATGGTATTTTGGCCTAGAACTTCAATCGGTTGTACTAGCACCTTGGAATCTAGAAAAAGGTGAAACTTGGATAGAGTGTCCATAATATGTATATGA
The DNA here is from genome assembly GCA_009831015.1 of Picea engelmannii. Taxonomy (NCBI): domain Eukaryota; kingdom Viridiplantae; phylum Streptophyta; class Pinopsida; order Pinales; family Pinaceae; genus Picea; species Picea engelmannii. The sequence goes on from ML812594.1 coordinate 115,917, forward strand.
AGAAACCCAATTGAGATCCTACGAAAATTCCAAAGGAGTAGGTGCAAAAATGCATATTTATAGTGCAGAGTTGCACCAACTTGAAAAAAAAATGAACAGAAAAATTAATGGGAAATTTTCAAATAACCATAACTTTCTGCTCAAGACTCGGAATTGGGCATGGGAGAAAGCGTTGGAAAGGTATTTGACATTGGAATCTAAGTATACACCTAGAAAATTAATATGGGCATTTAATTCTCTGGGAAATCAGAAGAAATAATTATGATATATTATTGATACGGAATGGTTCATATATTTTCATGAAATTGTTGAAACAGTTAGCCTGACAAAGTTTTGTTGGCTGCCCATTTTGCATAGTTAACAACAACTAGATCATATAAAGATCAACATTGAGTCCAGAGTAATGGAAGAGTCACGGGGGACTTACAGTCAGGAGGATGAGATTAGAAGGATGGATGTCCATTTGGGCATTGAAAGAACAAACTCCAATGGACATGGAGAAGGAAGGGATGAAAACATGAATATGGTAGAGACCATTAAAAATTTGCAGAAGGATGTCCAAATCCATAAAGATGATAATGAAAGGATTATAAAAGCCAAGGAGAATCAAGATGAATTCAACATGAAGTTATTGGAGAGTTTGAACATAATATAAAATAAATTGGATAAGGAGAGTGGCTCAAGCAAATCTGGAAGTCACAGGTCTCCCGATGAGAAAAGAAGAGCAAGCAGTGTTAGCATACATCACCATCACTCCTTGAGGAATTACAATAAGAGGGAACATAAAAAATCAAGTCCATCCCCTGTCAGGAAGCATAAGAGGTCTGGGGTGGATGAGCTACGAGGAGAAATGAACAAAATCAAACCTCCTACATTTGATGGCGAGAAGAAGAAGGATGAAGATGCAGAGACATGGTTGTTGGGCATGAGAAAGTATTTTCAATTGCATAATTATTCTTCTCATGTAGAAGGTAGAATTGTTATCTATCAACTCAAGGGAAAGACATCCATATGGTGGGATCAGCTTGGGCAGGTACAACACATTAAAGAGAAAAGTGTTACTTGGAGAGAATTCAAGAAGTATTTTGAGAAGAAATACTTGATTAAGAGATACTATGAAAAGAAAATTAAAGAGTTCTTTGTACCCAATCTTAGGAGTATGACCATAGACGAATATGAGAGAAGGTTTTTAGAACTGTTGAAGTATGTCTCTTTCATCAAGGATGAGACAGTTAAGATTCAAAGGTATTTGAGTGGATTTCCACCATTCATCAGTGACAAAATATAGTGTGATGATCCCAATACATTGGAGGAGACCATAACATGAGCTAAATACCTATATGATCAGAAAAAAGAAAGGCCAACTTTCCAAAAATCTTGGGAAGACAAAAATAAATTCAATATGGATCAAAGGAAGAAGGGAAATAAGCCACCATTCTTTAGAAATAATCCTCAGGGACAACCAACTTCTAGAAAACCCAGAACGATTGAGACCGGGGGTCAAAGGCCAAGGCAACCACCTATTCATTGTTGGGGTTGTAAATGAGATCATATGTTCAAAGATTGTCCTCACATAAGTGAAAAAGTGAGGATTGTCCACAATGTACAGCAAGCTCAAATAGTGGAGGACATGGGAAGAAATGTGCCAAGGATCTATGCATCCCTGGACAAAAAGCAAGCAGAGTATTAGTCACATATGATTGAAGTGGAAGGTATGATCAACACCCAAACCATTGTTATTTTAATTGATTCAAAAGATAGTAATAGTTATATAGATCCTAATATGGTGGAAAATTTTCATTTTTCAAAAATCAAGCATGGAAAATATTGATTGGTGAAGATGGATACCGGAGCCAAAATAAAAGTAATGAAATGGTTAAGTCATGTCTTATGGACATGAATGGACTAAACACCGGGGAAGATTTGAACATCTTGCCTTTAGGTTCTTATGACTGTCTAATTGGGATGGATTGGTTGGATCAACATCATGTTATCCTAGACTATCATAACAAGTCATTTAATTGTTTGGATGAGGAAGGGAGCCTAAGAAAAGTGCAAGGAATTCCCAGGGCAGTAACCATAAGAGAAATTTTAGCAGTGTAGCTGAAGAAATGTTACAGAAAAGGGTGTCAAATATTTTCATCTCATATGGAAGAGACACCTATAGATAAGGTGCCAAAATTGGAAGAACATGCAGCCTTGGAAGAGTTTGAATATGTGTTCAAGGAGGTACTAGGACTACCCCCAAAGAAAGATATTGATTTCTCTATAAATCTAATGCCTGGAGCAGCTCCAGTTTCAAAGACTCCTTACAGAATGAATACACCAGAGCTGAAGGAGTTGCAAATGTAGCTTGAAGAACTTTTGAAGAAGGGGTATATATGCCCAAGTGTGTCACCTTGGGGTGCCCCAATATTGTTCGTGAAGAAGATAGATGGGACATTAAGATTGTGCATTGATTTTAACAGTTAAATAAAGTGATTGTAAATAACAAGTATCCTTTACCAAGGATTGATGATCTCTTTGATCAATTAAAGGATGCAAAGATATTTTCCAAGATAGATCTCAGATCAGGATACCAGCAGGTAAGGATTAAGGAGGAAGATATCAACAAGATTGCCTTCAGGACAAGGCATGGTCATTATGAGTTCACAGTGGTGCCATTTGGGTTGTTAAATGCACCATATGTTTTCATGTGCTTAATGAATGGTGTTTTCCAAGAATGTTTAGACAAGTTTTTCATTGTATTTTTGGATGACATCCTTGTATATTCCAAGTCATAAGAAGAGTGCGAGCATCATTTGAGTATGGTGTTGCAAATATTAAGGGAGAATCAGTTGTATGCCAAATTGAGCAAGTGCTCATTTTATCAGAAGAAAATTCATTATTTGAAACACATCATTTTAGAGGATGGGATAGAAGTGGATCCTGAGAAGATAAAATCCATTAGAAAATGGTTAGTGCCAAAGAATGTGATAGAGGTGAGATCATTCATGGGTCTTGCAGGCTACTATAGAAGATTCATTGAAGGATTCTCAAAGATTTCACACCCAATCACTTCCTTGCAAAGAAAGGGTGTGAAGTTTCAATGGACATTGGATTGTGAAAAGAGTTTCCAACACTTGAAACAATTATTAACCAGTGCTCCAATACTAAGGATTGTAGACCCAAATGAAGACTTCATTGTATGCATAGATGCACGTAAATAAGGACTTGGTGGAGTCCTCACTCAAAATGGGTTTGTTATATGTTATGAATCAAGGAAGTTGAAGGAGCATGAAAGACACTATGCCACTCATGATTTGGAGTTGGCGGCCATAGTGCATGCCTTGAGGAAATGGAGACACTACCTCATGGGGAAAATGTTTGAGCTAAGAACAAACCATAATGGTCTGAAATATTTATTTGATCAGCCAACTCTAAATGCTAGGAAAAGCAGATGGTTAGAATTTCTAAGTGAATATGACTTTGATATAAATCATATCAAGGGGAAAGATAAAAAATTGGCTGATGCACTCAACAGAAGACTACATGAATTGCATGATACATCCATTAGAATGTACCAAACTGATTTGAAAGATAGAATTACAGAGGTTTCCAAATCAAATTTGCAATACAAAGATTTAGTGGAAAAATTACAGCAAAGTAATTTGCAGCAGAAAATTGAAGAATACAAGATAGATAAGGATGAAATTTTCATGTACAAGGGTAGAATTTATGCGCCAAATTCCCAGGAGTTGAAAAATCTGATATTGAAAGAAATGAACAATGTGCCTTATGCTAGGCACCCAGGTTATCCGAAAACTATTGTAGCTGTCAAAAGCCAATATTATTGGCCAGGCATGAAGAAAGAGGTTGTTGATTTTATTGCCAAATGTTTAGCATGTCAAAAGGTAAAAGATGAGCATAGACACCCAACTAGTTTTCTACATCCATTACCCATTCCTGAGTGGAAATGGGAAGTTGTAACAATGGATTTCATCACTAAACTACCCAAAACAAATAAACAACATGATTCTATCATGGTAGTGGTGGATAAGATTACTAAAGCTGCCAATTTTATTCTAGTTAAGCTAACTCACAAGGCAACCAACATTGTTGATGTTTATATGAAAGAAATTTCTCGATTCCATGGCATACCCAAGACAATTGTGTCTGACAAAGATCCAAAATTCACCTCACAATTTTGGAAGGGATTATTTAATGGATTTGGAACAAATTTGAATTTTAGTACAACTTATCATTCATAATCAAATAGACAAATAGAGAGGGTAAATCAAGTGATTGAGGATATGTTGAGGATGTATGTTATGGATAAACCATCAAAATGGGAAGACTACCTACACTTGGTAGAGTTTTCTTATAACAATGGGTACCAAACATATCTAAATATGAGCCCATTTGAGGCACGTTATGGAAGAAAGTGAAACACACTAGTAAGTTGGGATAACCCAACATATAAAGCAGTGGTTGGACCTTATTTGCTCAGGGAAATGGACGAGAAAATGATAAAAATAAAGAAAAATTTAAAGGATGCCCAAGACAGGAAGAAAATCTATGTTGATAAGGGCAGAACTCATAGGGAATTCAAAGTGGGAGACCATGTATTTTTGAAAGTGAAATCCAACAGAAGTTCCCTGAAGTTGGGACATTGTTCAAAGTTGGCAGCTCGTTATTGTGGGCCATTTGAAATCCTAGAGAGGACTAGTCCAGTAGCATATATGATTGCATTGCATGCATCTATGTCTGTTCATAATGTATTCCATGTATCATTGCTAAAAAAATATATTCCTGATGCTAATCATGTTACTGATTGGAATGTGATTCAGGTGGAACAAGAAGGCACTTTTCAAGTGCATCCGGTACACATTCTAGACCGAAAAATAAAACAGCTCCAGAATCAAGCAATAGGGCTTGTAAAGGTCCAATGGACCAGGTATGGTCATGAGGACACTAATTGGGAGCATGAGGATGCAATGCAGGCATAATACCCACATATTTTTGAAATTTTGTGGTATATGGGTACATGATGCATTGAGGACAATGCATAAATAAGGGGAGGGGATTGTAATATCCCTAGGCCAAACCCAATTGTAATGTAAATGGAAATTTACTTAAGCTGGTGAGTTGTTTTATATATTTTTGTATGCATCTTTCATGGCATAGTGCGCGCATGTACTGCGTAGTAAAATGACGAAGTGTGCACATTCCAGGATACCGCGCGCAACAACTTAAGTGCGCGCAATATTGAGGCCAGGGAGCCTTTGTGTATATGTTTTTTTGTATAGGCTGGTGAGATAGTTAGTATAAGATGGGATGCTTATGTTTTGATTAGGCCA
>ML812595.1:10176-23143 GCA_009831015.1 Picea engelmannii
ACTGAACCCTTTTGCTTGAGATTTATCAATTGGCTAAAGAAGGTATTGCTCCTTGTATCCTCATAGTGTGCTATCATTTCTTCCATGAAAATTGTCCAAGTGACGAGTGATTTGCGAAAACAAAGCCATCGATACCATACAAATTGATTAGGTTCTAAATATAAAGAAACAATTCGTACCTTTTGTGTATGTGGCACATTATGGAGCTCAAAGAATTGCTCCATCTGAAGTATCCATGTGATTGGGTCCTTGCCATCAAACTTCCTCATATCAATCTTAGGAACGTGGTTGGTCTTCAAACCAAAGTTGGAGTTTCTCCATTCTTGATTCACCTTCCTTGTGTCCTCATCATGAATTTCATGGGATGCATTTTCATTTTCAGGTGTCTTCTCTCTTACGAAATTTTTCAATACTTCCATGATCTCCCCTTTTAAACCATCCATCTTAGTATCCAACATAGCTTCCATTGAATCCATTTTCTTTTGTAGTCCATTTATGTCCCTATGCATTTCTTCACCTTTATCAAGAGTCCAAGTAGGATTTTCTAGAGGCTTTTTTGGTGTAGAAGTTCCCCTTTTTGGTGGCATGTTGGCCAAGTATCACTTTTGAACCTTGATTTTGAGGTGGTTCTGCTAGACAATATTTCCTCTGTTGTATCTCTGAAGTTTCAGCCTTTCTGGGTATGGAACTTTCTTTTATGTAGTTCTCTGATATTTCTTCTCTACAATGCCATAGGTCTGATCAAAATTGGATATGCCAAGTGAAATTTATTGTAACTTCCCCACAACTTGCTGATTTTTGGCCTTTCCAGGAGATCTCACTTGTATAGCATGCCCCGCACAAAATAATTGATATAAAATTCTGAAACTCGCACCAAACGTACTACAACCTATCCAAAATCCAGTGAAACTAGTCCCACTCAATTTGGATACTCTAGGAATAAGTTATGATTGTTTTACCTGTAACACCTTCTTGAGACTAGTCAATAAGACTAGTCAGATACCCTATCTTACCCAGGGTGTATCTACAAATTTAAGATGATCCAAAAGATAAACGTTTAACCATAGATACCTTACTAATTTCTGTAAATATCCTCTAGATTTCAGGGTCTAAAACATTACAGAAAATGTTTTATAGCGACAATTCTGCAATGACTCCATTCAGGATGATTCCAGAACCCTATCTTGTACAGGCTGTATCTACGAAAGTATAATGCCTCATGAGCTGTATTTTTATCCCAACGTACCTTGATCTATATACTAAGTATCGTCCAATCAGTTCATTCTGAAACATTGTGGAAAAAAAGTTATAGTGAAAATTCCAAGGTGTCTCACATGTAGCAGCGAAACCCCAAGACCTTTAGCTTTGATACCATATGTTAATAACCAAATATCAATATAGCATAGAAAAAAATCAGAAAAAGTACTCAACGCCTTGAAAAAGAGATAATTTATGATAATAAGCCTCTTCGAGGGGGCAACCTCCTTTTACCCCATTTAAATGTTCAGGTACCAGATGATTCAAAATAAAAATGTCTCCTTGTATATATAGGAGACTAGGAGGTATAATTACAACTAATAGCCTAAAGACAACATAAATAAAATAACATTACTGTTATAACCCTAAATTGTAGCACAGATCTTAGTCATCTTAGTTCTATTTTCTAAGACTGTCAGACTATAAACTGCTAGACTTACCCAACTGGTTGAACTGGTTTCCCCTCCATTGGGGCAGTTCAATAACTACAACATGGTTGTTTTCAAGTTTTTGTACCTATGGTCTGGCTTTTGAAGGCCCTTTATATATAAAATTTCTTACTTACAAAAAAAAAAAATTGCACCACAGATGCTTACCTGGCATCAGGCTAACTCATATCCCTTCTTTGCCAAAACACTGTTGAACAACTCTTTGAAAATCCTCTTGAATAAAGGCCCACATGCCCTAAATCATTACTGCACGCATGTACACACTGGCTGACCCAAAAAAAACTGCATGGACTGACAAAAGCATGAAAAAAGGAATGTTTCCAATGGAACAAAAAGCTATGGGTGAGTTAACTGAAACTCCCGGCCATGCATGGCCGAGGGTTTGTCCAAATACCTAGCTCCTTCTAGCCTATAAAAGAAGGGGTAGGGGTACCATTTGGAGGGGGAAAAATATAGCAAAGAAACTCTACCCATTTACGTATTCCCATTGTCCCAACCCTTTAGCCTTTCCTAATGCCAAAGGAGATTTAAAGAAAAGCAGTTGAAGGACAGAAGAAGAGGAGCCCAGGATCAGGTTCAAGGAGAGGTGGCCGGTCTAAACTTTTGTAAGTTGACTCATTTTAAGTAATAAAGAGAATGCTTTTCCCATCCCAATTCATGAAATTTTTATGGTTTGATTATTTTATGTTTGATTTCTAACCCGTTAGTATATAAGTAGTATGCATGCATAGTTGTTTCTCGTCTTGAATGCAGGTCATATTTGGAAGGAGTATTGTGAACAAGTAATCAAGCACAATGGAGGATCGACATCAAACGCCGGTAACAAGGTAGTTTGATCTTTCCATGCATTTACTAAGAAAAGGGGATTTAAATCTAGGGATGAAGGTAGAAAGTAATTTTTATTCGGTCATATCTACATGCAAAGTCTGAACTCTATTTGCTAGTTCGTAGGGTGTTTTTCCCAAACAACAGAATTGGCGACCATACTGGGGAGAACTCTTTAGGGTTCCTGAAATTTTATTTAGTTTTTGGGTAGTTTAAAGACTAGTTTTTCTTTCTTATTTTTTATTTTCGTTTCTGTAAAGTCTGAGCTAGCAGGGAGTCTGGTTTTCCATACCATCTTTCCCTGAATTTTGCTTGACTGTATTTTTTGGGACCTATAGAGGTACACATCGCCTGCACAGGGCCTGCACGTGTGTACCCGTGCCCTATCCTCTTACAGCCCATGTGTGGACGCTAGATGTAGAGGTAGAAGTAGCGTGTAGGGGTTCAGAGAACCTCATAGGCAGTCCTCCTCTTCCCTATCAGAATCACACATTCTCAAGGGGTTTTCTGGAATTTTGTCTGAGTCTTGTTTGCTAACAGTCCTATCTCAGATTTGTTTTGCCTTATTATTTTTTCCTTGCATTATTTGTTTTTCTGTTAGAAAGAGTATCCAAGCCTTCAAGGGATCCTGATTATCAATATCAGTGGTCTCTTCCTGGTTTGGTCTATATGTTCTCATTTTTTCTTAGAGTTTAGATATACACGTGGCCTGTATAAGGTCAGCCCGCGTGTACACACCCTCTGTTTCTGTTCAGCGTGCGTTCGCATGCATGTTGTTTAAGTAACAGTCGCGTGCTTGTACATGATACTTTTTGTTAAGGGTAAGGTAGTCATCCTTTCCCTTGATAAGAATTATTCCTCTCAGGTGTTTGAATCTCTGTTTGAATAGTCAGTAGCTTAGGATTAATTTTACCCTTAGCTTGCTTTTCCTCATTTAAAACGTTGTCAGAAAAATAAAAATTTTACAGTTTTTAGACAAGTGTGAGAGTCATTGTTTTTACAATTGCTATGGTGTGATTTTTAAATCTGATTCTTTTCGATTTGCGATTTAGGCCAGAATTGTTTTTCTTAGTCTTTTGCTTGTCGGTATTTTCCCTTTCTTGCTTTACTAGCATTTAAATAAAAAAAAATCTCTTTTCATGTTTTTCTTTGGTTGAAGAGTGTGTTTCTGCGTCATTAGCTAGGGAAAAGTCTTTTATTTCATAAGTTTTTTCAGTTCACTTAGATTATAAGTAGCTCATAGTCGAGTGAAATTCCTTTGAGTTTGCTGTCCAAAATCTTAGAAAAAATTAAAAATATTTCTTTAGAAATGTTGTTGAAATTTTGCATTCAATAAGAGTTTTGTTTCCAACTTCTTCATTCATTTTTTGATTTCGTCTTTTACACATCATCAGTTTCACCCTCATACCCCTTGACGTAAGAAAAATCCATAAAAGTAACGCTAAATTTAAAATATACTAGACTTTTATGTTTGTAGGGTTCACAAACTAGTTCAGGACTAGGGCCTTGGATTAAGTTGGAGAGGAAGCTCTTCAAGGCCATTTAAAATCAAACATTGGAGTCTGAGATAGGGAGTGTCTAAGTCTAGTTTCATGGAAGTTATCCAGGACCCCCCTCTAACACAAGGGATAAACACAAGGTCACGTGCAGAATGGTGGCATAGATAACCCCTCCAAAGCCGGACCAATCGTAGTGGAGAACATATATAGAGGGCTTGTTTTGGGATTCCGTCGTTTGCATTTTCCACGGGGCTTCATGGGTCTCGAATCCATTCGAGGTCCTCATTTGTCTTCTAGACCATTTTCTCTCGATACCCTTGATAGGTTTCGGGCTCGATACCCTACTCATTGTGGTCTACCCAACTTTCGACTATACCTGCCTGGTGACTGTTCATGCGCTGGCAACCTAGTTGCCAATCTTTGTTAGGGACATACACAGGTGACTGCAAGGGTATACCGCGGTACCTAGGACAGACATTGGGCCACGCTTTGCAAAGTATACTCAGAGGGTGCTTCCATGTTCAAGTTGCACTTGCACTGGTAAGTTTCTCTAGTGTTGGTTGTTGTAACTGTTCTTCAAATTGATTTAGTGTTTTCTTGTCTTATCTTCTAGGGACTTTTTTCTTAGTGTGTGTTACTTTTTAACATTTAGACTACCTTAGAGTGTCTTGGATCTTCTCACATAGTGGAGGATCCTGAGCTCCACTGGTCATGAAGGCTTCTTGGCCTACCACCGTTTACACTGGAGCCATCCCCGCCACCATTAAGGTGGAAGCTAGACCAACAAGGGTCTTTTGAAGAGACCGGGTTACAAACCATTCTGCCCGAACAACCCCTAGAGGAATCGACCATTTTGGACCTTGAAGCAACCTCTCTTGGCTTGGTTGAAACCCCAATCACTGATTTCTTGGCACCTTTAATTGTACCAATTCAATTTTACAAGCGCCAGACAGTGTCGCACACAGAAATGGAAACAAATGTTGTTACTCCTTCTGGGAATTCTTCAATTCCCACCATGGTTGTCACCAAAGGAGAATTGTCATATCCTAACCTATCATCATTGGTCCGAGCCACCATGGCCTTGACCACAACTACTTTGTACAATGGTCTGAACCCATCTTTGGTGGTAGCCACAACCCCTTTCACACCAAGTGCGACATGCCCTTCGTTCTCATACGGTATGCCTAGTTAAGGTACAAGTCCTGTACTTTCCTACTCCACTTTACAGACTTTGGTTCTGGGGGTGGGGAGCTCTAGAACTCCTTTGCAAGGTCACATGGGGGGAACTTCCATCCCTTTTAATGCTTTTGCTTACGGAGGAGGTCATATCCCTCCTTCGTCCCCTTCACTCAGTGGCTCGCATCAACAATCCACCAGTCAACCTACACACAATAGTTTATTTGGAGTGAGGAGTCAAGGACCACCTTCGCATAGTATGCCAGTAGGTTCGACACCGTTTTCTTGGAACATAATGTTTGGTAACAACACTTTCTCATCAACTTCTTTCTCGACTGGGGGAAACCCCATTTTTGGACAATCTACTCCTGTGCATGGTACTATTCCTGCACAGGGGGCAAACCTAGCAGGACCTTGGAATTCAGGGCAAGGATCCATTCCCTCCTCCGAAATGCCGATCTGGGATAATTCTTTCCACAATCAATAGAACCCCGGACAAACTACTATGCCTATCCCCACGAGACCGGCATGGGATAATCCTTCCCGAAGTCCTTCGAATACAATGCATGCCCAACAATCTATGTCCTATTTGGGAAATCAACCGATGATGTCTCCACATATGCAAAATCCTTATGCTGTCCAGGGCCATGGTTTCTACCAGAACCTGAGCCAGCAGCCAAACTTTTCCTGGTAGCCTGGTGCCAGTCAAACTCCAGGACCCTTTTTCCTCGGTTATCAACAGCAACCCAAACTATCGTTCTTGGTGACTTTACACTTGCCAGATTTGACAAGGTTGTTGAATGACCCTAGTTGTCACGATCCGCGTTGGCCTCCTATGCCGACGAAGTTGCCTTCGAACATTCCAAAGTTCAAAGCCAAGCCTAATGAAGATCCAGGAGATCATTTGATTACCTTTCATCTTTGGTGCTCATCTAATTCATTGAAAGATGACTCCATACAGTTGCAATTGTTTCAATGTACTCTCATTGGGAGTGTCACAAAATGGTACATTGAGCTCGATCACTCAAGATACTCTTCTTTTGGTGAACTAGCGATGGATTTCCTTAACCATTTCCAGTTACCTGTGAGATACGACGTTGGCACAGAGTTTCTCGCTAATTTCGAACAGAAAATAACGGACCATATCTCTGATCACATCGGAGAATGGAGATGCTAGAAGAGTTTAATCAAAGTACCAGTCCCACCAACATTCCTTCTTGAGTGGTTCCTTAAGTCTTTGGTCCCACAGTTATCCAAAGATGTCGCGACATTCAGAGTTTTCTCTGAAGAAGACACCATCATGAGGGCTCAATAGTTTGAGCTCATTTATTCTCAGTCCGGTTTATTATACAACATCTTGCCAGATGTGCCATGTTCAATATTGGATAAAACTAGACAGAGAGTTGGACCGCATGCTGATGGTATTGTCGGTTCAACACAAACCAAGCCCACTGAGCAATTGACAAAGCAGTTGCAACAGTTATCCATACAACACACAACGGCCAGCCAAACTACTTCTTTGGATGCTCCCCCTACCCAAACATTAGAAGTACACAGAGTGCAATCGACTAACCCAAAGGCCACCCAGCAGCTTGAAGGGAAGAAAAAACAATGAAAGAAGGGTAAGGGGGATAAAAAACCCAACGATAATGTTGGTGGGGACAACACTGAAAAAAGGAAGGTGAGGTATCTGTGCAACTTGTGCATGGAAGACCACCCAACCCATCTATGTCCTTGACTTCCAGAGGCCCAAAAGTTTTTCACACAGCAACAACAAGCAGTGTTAACTAATCCCTTTCAACATGGGCAAAATCTAACTCAATCCTCTGCAAGCACGGAAGGGGGCAACCAAGAAACCTGCCTGCCTCTGAACAATTCCTCATCCGTGAACATATATATGGTTAGGGGTGATGCTTTCATATCGACTAGAGTGCATGATTATAGTAAACCAAGTGCTTCTAAGAAGGGTAAAGAAGATGACCTCCCATCTCTTCCTCTACAGATTGAGAATACGTTGGGAGAAACAATGACATGCATTCCCAAAGGTGCATTTAAAAAAACTTCTCATAACCCAAATGCAAGGGCTGCCCAGAACTACTCTGTGGTGGAAGATTTATCACAAACCCCTTGTGCGATGTCTGATTTGGAGGTCCTCCAAATATTCCTTGCTCAGAGGAAAGCCTTGTTAACCGCTTTGGGCTCTACTGAGACTTGTAATCTGGGTACCATCATGTTAGATACAACCAACTTAAAACCTTGTCTGCCTTACCACGTAGCATTTTAGATAGTAGTGGCTTACCCCACGAAAACGTTTACTCGGAATATCTTCTACACAGTGGTCGACGAGGGTGCCTCGACATGCATTATGTCGGTTGCATGTTGGAAGGCCATTGGCCAACCCATTTTTTCTCCATCATCTACTCTCCTCATTGCTTTCAACAATCATTTGTTTCGACCACATGGCATCGTTCCTTCTTTCCCTCTGCAGTTAGGAGGGAAAACCATGTGTGTCGAAGTAGAGGTAGTCGATGCTCCCCTCGACTATAACCTCTTGTTAGGACAGAGTTGGACTTATGCTATGAAAGCTATGGTTGCTATAGTTTTCCGGGTCTTGTTGTTTCCACACGAGGGTCGGATAGTGACCATCGATCAATTATCTTTCTCTAGACCTGACCCAGCTTTGGGGGCATCCAAGGTCCTGCTGATTGATAATCCTCAACCAGGTGTCATCAATGTAGGAGTTGGTTTGTGCCCATCTTTGATGGGTACCTTTGATTACCCACCTCCTCACAATGATATCAAATTTATATCTAACCACCATAAGGTTGAGATTTTTCAAGTTTCGTCGTTCCACACGACTTACTTTGCAGATCCATGGATCCTTCCTTCCCCATTGACCACGATGGATGAGACAGGGCACCCAGGCATGTCCATGCCCTTGTCTGCCACTGAAGTAGCCTACTCTTTAGTCCAGCAAGCTTCAACTAACACTGATCCGACTCTTGCACAAGAGTTAGATCCACTTCTAGAGCCTATTTGGGCTCAGGGTTCTCTCGCTAACGACGATTTGTTAGAATTAGTCTTTCCTTCTGATGAAGCAGTAATTGAATAAATGACTAGTCTAGATAAACCTTGGGAAGATCTTCATCACAGATCATATTTTTTCCCAGAGTTAAGCCGAATCAAAGCTGGAGAATTCACCATGACCATGACGGAAGATCAGTCATATCCTATTAATCTCTTAGCTATGAATGAAATTTATGCTAAGGGAAATATGGAAACTATCGCTGAAACTATACCCATCAACATCTTCCGAAACCTTGGCGTCGTGGAGAACGTCTTCATCGGAGTGGATTTCTCCCCTGAAGAGATTCAAATCTACACAGATCTTTTCAAACAATTTCGCGACATTTTTGCCTAGTCTTATGAGGAAATGTCAGGTATCGATCCAAAAATAGTTGAACATGAAATCACAATGTATCATGATGCCAAGCTCGTTTGACAGAAGCTTCATCCAGTTAATCCCAAGAAAGCAACAACCATCAAGCTTGAGGTTGAGAAATTGCTAAAGGCAGGTTTTATCTATCCTATCCATTTGACTCAGTGGGTGTCAAATCCTGTGCCGGTCAATAAAAAACAAGGCATGATTCGTGTATGTACTGATTTCCATGATTTTAACAAGGCATGTCCCAAAGATAATTTTCCAACACCATTCATTGACTAGATCATTGATGAATGTGCTAGTTGTGAAGCGTTTTCTTTCATGGATGGTTTTTTGGGATACAATCAAATCAAAATCAAACATGAAGACCAACACAAAATGACATTCATTTGTCCGCGTGGTACATTCGCATATCATAAGATGCCTTTTGTCCTTAAAAATGTTGGAGCCACATTCCAGCAGGCCATGTATTTTTATTTTCATGACCTCAAGCATATAGTCGAGGCCTACCTAGATGATTTAACATCCCGATCTCGCAAGAGAACGGATCATCCCACACACCTTAGACTAATCTTTAAACGTTGTTGCTACTTTAGGATTCGCTTGAATCCAAACAAGTGTAGCTTTTGCGTAACGTCAGGACGTTTGTTAGGTTTCATCGTATCAATAACAGGGATCATGGTCGATCCTCTCAAGGTGGAGGCAATAATCCAGCTGCCCCCCCCATGCACAATCCTTCAACTTCAGAGTCTACAAGGCAAGGCAAAATTTTTACGATGCTTCATCGCAAACTATGCCAAAATCAATAAGGGATTTATGCATTTACTGAAGAAAGATGTTCCCTTTTTCTAGGACAAAGCTGCTCAATGCTCTTTCGATGCATTAAAACACACCCTCACAACTGCACCTCTGCTACAACCACCTAATTATAATAAAGATTTCCTATTATATTTGGCTGCCGCAGAGTCAACCATTGGCATGGTTTTAGTTCAGGAAGATGATTTGTTCTCAGAATACGTGATCTATTACCTAAGCCAAGGCCTCGTAGGACCAGAAATCAATTATTCTCATATCAGAAAACTTGCGTTGGCAGCAGTTCATGCTGTTCAATGGTTTCGTCATTATGTTTTGTTTCACAAGACCACCATCATTGTTGTCGTGAATCCATTCCAATACATGTTGACATGATGGGTTATAGACGGAAAAATTAGTAGATGGATAGTCATCCTCCAAGAATTTGAATTCGACTTCATTTTAGCGAAGTCCAAAAAGTCTTTGGTCTTTGCAGAGCTTATTTTGGAACTTCCGGTTGAGTCAGGTGATGTTGTTCCTGAAGAATCGCCTATCCGGGGAGATATGTTTTTGATCACATATTTAGATCCCTGGTATGTAAATATACTTATCTATCTCCAGACTTTGAAGTGCCCCACTTGTGCTTCTCGTGATGAGTGTCGACATGTATGCCATCAGGATAAGAATTATCTTATACTCAATGATACGTTGTATCAAAGAGGTGTAGACTGCATCTTACATCGATGTCTCACACATGAGGAGGAAATCATCATGCTCAACGATTTCCATACCAGAGCTTGTGGTGATCATTTGTCTGGGTTGGAAACAACCCAAAAGATTCTAAGAGTAGGTTACTTCTGGCTGGAACTTATCAAAGATTGTATAGAATCAGTCAAGAAGTGCCATCCTTGCCAAGTCTTTTCCTGGAGGATGAGGGCACATCCCGCTCCTATGTTTCCTGTCATCACAGTTGGTCCCTTCACCAAGTGGGGGATTGATTACACTACTTGCAACCCCCTGTCAGCAAGGGGGCACCACTATATCATCGTAGTTGTATACTACTTCACTAAGTGGGTCGAATCTATGCCAACGTTTAAAGATGATGGAGAGACTGCATCTCTCTTTTTATTCAACCAGATCATAGCAAGGTTCGACATCCCAAGAGAGATTGTTACTGGCCATGGTAGATGACTGAATTAACATCAAAGCTTGGGTTACGGAAAGAGCATTACTCACCCTACTACCCCCAAGCCAATGGGTAGGTGGAAGCTGTAAATAAAACTCTTAAGACTATTCTACAACAAACTATCAACTCAGCCAAGTCAAATTGGCATTTGATGTTATACTCGGCATTATGGGCTTACCGAACATCTTTTAAGATTGCAACCGGCTTCTCACCTTTTCAACTTGTTTACGGGCTGGAGGTAGTCTTGCCCATCGAATGTTAGATCCCATCTCTAAAATTGGCAGCACAATTATTGCCAGACACTTCTCCACTTGAAGAACAGTTACTACACCTTGAGCAGCTCAATGAGCAGTGTTGTGATGCGACCTTGGCCAACGAGGCTCACAAACATAAGGTCAAGTGTCAGTATGATAGGTTCGTTCATCCTCGTATTTTCTTTGAAGGCGACCTTGTCCTAGTCTATGACCAAGAAAAGGACCCCCTGGGGGCAGGAAAATTCAAACCCATGTGGTTCGGACCCTTCATCATAAAAGAGGTATTAAAAAAAGGCGCTTATCATCTAGTTGATTTTGAAGGGAATGCTTTGGTGGAGCCTAGAAATGGGCTCTAGCTCAAGAAGTATTACTCATAGGTAGGTCATTGTGGGTAGCTTTTTGTAACATATGTATAGTCTTTGTACTATTACTTTTTAGTTTCTTTTAAGTGTTATGGACGTGTCATTGATGTTATCTTTCGTCAATATGGCATATTTCAAGTGATTCTGAGGTGTTCATTGGGTATGCAGATGGTGCTAGTTGGCACACTCGGAGGCTTGCCTCTGTAGCTTGGGTAATCTTTACACCTCAGGGCTAGTTGTTATCTTCCAGAGGTATATTCTTAGGTGACACCACAAATAATGTCACCGAGTATAGTGCGGTTATTGAGTTGCTTCATGATGCCTTGCCATTGGGTATCTCTCATCTTTGGGTCTATCTCTATGCTCAACTGGTTATGTCACAACTAAACAGAGTATACCAGGTTCATGATCCAGCCTTACACCAACGATTCCTTAGGGTACGTCTCTTAGAATGAAACTTTGATTATATTAGATATTTTCATGTTCCTAGGAGATTAAACCAAATTACATATACTCTAGCTAATCAAATTTTAGATTGGCATCTTGCACACATACGAAAGAACATTGACATAAGCATGTAAATACATTTTTGCACACGTGATCCATAAGACACAAAAGATAAAAAAAACCATATATAACATCATAAAATCACCAGAGTACATAGATGGATGGAAGCACCTAAAAAGTGGGACTAATAATGAGTCACAGGGCTTATGCCCTCAAAAAATATATACAAATAGTGCTCGTGGCACATAAAAAGTCTAAACAGGTTTAGGGCCTATGGGACCTGTTATAATAGTCCACAACATGGGCTAAGCACCTAAACAATCGGACCCACATCCGAGGTGCCCCCACTACATGAGGCTACATGGATGGCAGCAGGTCCTCTATCTCTTCCATCAGGACTGTGCAAGTGAGTGCAGTGAAGTTCCGCTCAACTCGTCTAAGGACCCTCTCATCCTCCCCGGCTGGGAGGTTCCCTGCTACTGCTGGTCCCCTGGCGGTAGCTGCGGCTTCTGGCCGAGGACGACTCTTGTTCCGTGCATAATCGACAGGTCGCACGGGTCCCACATCTGCATGCAACAAACGTATACCCATCAAATACTATGGCATACAAAAAATGATATATATAACAAAAATGACATAAAAATTACATATACAAACAAAAAAAAAACTACAAAGGTGGAGACTTACCCATCTCCCCTCGCTCCTCACCAGGAGGCTGTTAAGAACCAAACATCAATATAGCATAGAAAAACCTCAGGAAAAGTACTCAACGCCTTGAAAATAAGATAATTTCAGATAATAAGCCTCTTCGAGGGGGAAACCTCCTTTTACCCCACTTTAATATTCAAGTACCAGATGATTCAAAATGAAAATGTCTCCTTGGTATATATAGGAGACTAGGAGGTATAATTACAACTAATGGCCTAAAGCCGACATAAATAAAATAACATTACTAATCTAATAGGCCCCAATTAAGGGTTAATGAGCCAATATTAGGGCTTAACATGCCCCTCCCCTTGAGACAAGTGTTGTCCACAATGCTTGAGTAACTCTGGATTCTTCTGTATAAAAGACTCATCTTCCCAAGTGGAATCTTCAGACGGTAGTTTCCTCCATTTAATGAGATACTCTGAAATGGATATATTCCTCAGTTGGTGAATTCTTGTGTCAGTGATGGCTTCAGGCTCCAATATGATTTTTCCTTCCTCGTCAAGTTCT
>ML812595.1:26965-61371 GCA_009831015.1 Picea engelmannii
ATCAAAGAATTGCTCCATCTGAAGTATCCATGTGAATGGGTCCTTGCCATCAAACTTCCTCATATCAATATTAGGAACGTGGTTGGTCTTCAAACCAAAGTTGGAGTTTCTCCATTCTTGATTCACCTTCCTTGTGTCCTCATCATGAATTTCATGGGATGCATTTTCACGTTCAGGTGTCTTCTCTGTTATGAAATTTTTCAATACTTCCATGATCTCCCCTTTTAAACCATCTATCTTAGTATCCAACTTAGCTTCCATTGAATCCATCATAGTATCCAACTTAGCTTCTATTGAATCCATCAACTTAGCTTCCATTGAATCCATCTTCTTTTGTAGTTCATTTATGTCCCTATGCATTTCTTCACCATCATCAAGAGTCCAATTAGGATTTTCTGGAGGCTTATTTGGTGTAGAAGGTCCCTTTTTCAGTGGCATGTTGGCCAAGTATCACTTTTGAATATTGATTTTGAGGCGGTTCTGCTAGGCAATATTTATTCTATTATATCTCCCAAGTTTCGTCCCTTCTGGGTATGAAAATTTCTTTTAGGTAGTTCTATGATATTTCTTCTCTGCAATGCCATAGATCTGATCAAAATTGGATGTGCCAAGTGGAATTTACGGTAACTTCCTCACAACTTGCCGATTTTTGGCCTTTCCAGGAGATCTCACTTTTATAGCATGCCCTGCACAAAATAATTGATATTAAATTCTGAAACTCACACCCAAAATACTACAGACTGTTCATGATCCAATGAAACTAGTCCCACTCAATTTGGATACTCTAGCAAGAAGTTATGATTGTTTTACCTAGAACACCTTCTTGAGACTAGTCAATAGAACTAGTCAGATACCCTATCTTACACAAGGTGTATCTACAAATTTAAGATGAACCAGAAGCTGAAATGTTTACCACCGATACCTTACTAATTTCTGTAAATGTCCTCTAGATTTTAGGGTCTGAAACATTACATAAAATGTTTTATAGCGAAACTTCCGCAATGACTCATTTCAACATGATTCCAGAACCCTATATTGTACAGGCTGTATCTCTGAAAGTGTAAGGCCTCAGGAGCTTAATTTTGAACCCAACGTACCTTGATCCATATAATAAGTATCCTCCAAGCCTTTCCTTCTGAAACATTGTAGAAAAAAAGTTATAGCGCAAATTCCACGGTGTCTCACATGTAGCAGCGAAACCCCAAGACCTTGAGCTCTGATACCATATGTTAAGAACCAAACATCAATATAGCATAGAAAAACCTCAAGAAAAGTACTCAACACCTTGAAAAAAAGATAATTTCAGATAATAAGCCTCTTTGAGGGGGAAACCTCCTTTTACCCCACTTAAATGTTCAAGTACCAGATGATTCAAAATGAAAATGTCTCCTTGGTATATATAGGAGACTAGGAGGTATAATTACAACTAATGGCCTAAAGCCGACATAAATAAAATAACATTACTAATCTAATATGCCCCAATTAAGGGTTAATGAGCCAATATTAGGGCTTAATAGAGGCACGGGTATCTCAGGATCTCTAGAAAAATCTATCCCTGCATATGGGTAATCCTCGATCACAGGGATTTTCCATGACAACCACGCAAATAAGTCATCATCGAAGGACTCATTGGTCCTTCCACCACCCTATCATGGCAGTATTACTTCCCATCTAAATATTGTAGGAAAAGGGGCCTGATGACCTCATACCACTTCCCGAGGACTAAAGCTTGGAACTCTCTCGAAGAAGAATGAACAAAATATCATCCTGAACCCGAAGTTCCTCTGTGTCCGCTGTCGAAAATCTATCAATTGCCTATTGATACATTCAAGTAGTGTGGTACTCCAGTCAAAAATCTGTGCATTCAAGCACTATATAGAACAATTCATATGTGCATGAGACGCCTGATGCAAGGCTGTTGAACTGGTAATCCGCCCAATCAGTAATAATATTGCCTGCAACGATAGGTTAGTGATCTTACTGATGGGCACCTGGGAGCTCACACGGTTTGTCCCAGCCTCACAATGCTCGGCTATTATCTCCACTATGTTATGCAGCCCCATAGGAAACCTCCTGAAGTTGACTGGTTCCCCTCTCCTTGAGAGGCCAGTCAAAAAGTAGATATCCTCGGTGGTGGGCACCAGTGATTTCCCCTCTAGCATGAAGGACTTTGCATCAGGGTGCTAGTAGTCAATCAAGGCATTTAGTAGCCTTGGTTGCACTTGCATAAATGGAAACAAGAAGAACTTAAGTAAAACACATTGCATCAACATGACCACGACATTCAGATCTGCCACGACCAACTCACTAATTGATTCATGCTCCCTTTCCCTCCACTGGACATACATCCTGCCAACACAACCAAGTTCAGGAGTGTCAGTGCTTGCTCTTTAGTTATTTTTGACAATAAAAGGGGGTCCATGCATGCTGTTGAGGCGACAGTCATGTGTACACGTAGGCAGTATTTACTCTTCCTGAGTGTACACGTGGGCTATCTCTGGACAAGCCGCGTGGACCTAGGGCCAACCTTTTAAAGGACGACGCCCACTCAAAAAACAAAATCAAATGAAAAATTGAAGAATTGAATAGCTAGATAGGGGAGTTTGAACTTACTTGGTCCAAGTGGAAGTTTGTTTCATCCACTGTAGCTCCCAGAATCATTGTTTTTAGCAAAGGGGGTATTTTGGCTCCAGAGTCAATTTCCAAATTAACAATGGTGATAATTAGCTGCCAACGTCTATTTATAGACTTTTTGGCCTCTTTTTGTCACTTTTTTGGCCTCCCTTATCAGTTTCTTTATACCAAAAACCATTTAGAGTGATTCAGGAGTTATATGGGAGGGATTTGATCAGGTATTGGGACACTTTTTTTGAGTTTTGAGAAAATTTTGACGGTCCATGAAATTTTTTCCAAGAATCAACTTGAACATATAGGTTAGGTTACTACCCTAACTTTTGTGTCTCATTGTCTTTTTCCTCTGCCATAGGATCGATCCCATTAGGTTGTAACACATAACCATCATATTTGTTTTAGAAGTGTTGCAACTTGGTGATAGAGATTACCAGAACATGGATGCCCTAGGTAGGTTCTGGTTGCATTATGGTGTCCATGCCGTCTCTAACACACCGTAGGCTCGGGAGTCCTTATAGTCTTTCCTGAATATGAGTTTGAGCCTCATTTGCATGATTCTTCTTCGCTCTTGCTCTCACCCTCGGGACTCCCAAAAAACTAACGGGTCTCCTTTTAAGCCCTTTTCAGACCCTCTAAACATGAAAAGATTGTCGAGCGATATTGTGGCCTTTCACACTCGTTAAACTGAAATTTGAAGTCATGTATGTCCGACGGTAGTTTACCCCTTTTTCGGTCTAGACGGTCAACTGTATGAAAAAAGGTATACTCTATGGAACTTTCATTCTTTAGAAGAGTACTCTCAGGTATAATTTTATCCCTTTTTTGGGCCCGAGGGACTAAACTTACGAAAAAGAAACCCCCACGGAGTCCATAGTTAAGCTCTTTTTAGACTCCCTAAAATTGAAAAGATCACCGAGTGACCTTATTCTTTCACACTCGTTAAATTGGTCCAGAAGAATATTCTTGACGGAGTCCATAGTTAAGCATTTTTCAGACTACTTAAAAATGAAAAAATTGCCGAGTGATCTTGTCTTTATCACACTCATTAAAATGGTTTTGAATCGACATCTAATCGGTGCTAGTTTACCCTTTTTCGAACTGACTAGACTATATTCGAAAAAGGTACCCCAATGGAGTCTCCTTTTATGTTTTTTTAGACTCTCTAAATATGAAAAACCACTGAGATTACCTTCTCTGGGTTATTAAACTTACATCGAAGGACGTTACCATTGGGTGTTTTATCAACCGCATTTGCATACCTTATACACCAGCCCTGTGATAGTTTGCTTCTGTGTCTTAACACCTTTGGCCGCCAGAGGATTTTTACCGAGTATCATTTTACTAGAACATCATTCTTGTCCTTGTGCCTTGAACTTGTATGTTTGCAATACTCATTCCTCTATTGTAACATAATCTTCCTTTATTCTTTTTTCCACAATTATTGAAAAGAACAAAAAAAAAATCAAGTATACCCCAAAAAGAGGAAGGGAAAAGTATTTTCTTCATTGGCAACATAATGAGTCTCCCTTGGATAAAGCACATCTATCCGTTTGTTCATCAAACTATGGGATGTAGTATGACCTTAGGAAGCTTTTCTCACTATATAGAGTTGTGTCCTCCACCGTTTGGTTATTATTCCAAACATATGGAGAGTTTGCGTTGCCTCCTGCTTCGTAGACTTATGATTAACATACATGCTGCCTGAGTCTTATCACTTGTCATGCTATTTTCCAAGGGAAGTTTTTTACTAAGCCTGAGTCGACCCCTCTGCAACATGTCTCTTGTTCGCATACCCATCCATCCTGAACGTCCAATCAAGTCCTTGTTCAAAATCACTGAAGCCTTCAGTATGATCATCAAGATTATCAAGTCCATGACCGACGAGCCATCAAAGACCTCTGGGTAGTGCATTTGTACACTCATATTACACTCCTACCTGAGTTTTGAATATTTTGAAGTTGTTGCCCGAGCTCTGAATATCTCATCTCCAGCCATCAAGCCGAATCAGCTTCTGGAAGATGGATACGCTATATGTATATGTTTCTGATTTCGAGATGTAGCTCCACTGTGTATTGTTCATGGATACTCTTTATAGTTATTTGACATGGATCTACAGTGTATTTTATTGGTAGCCATGGTTCTATTTTATCCGGAGCATGGGTATGCCCACCTTAGTGAGACATTTTTTATTTTGCAGATGACACCTCCTAATTCCTGATCCTTGAGCTCAATTGTTCGACACATCAGTAAATATTGCTAATGTATTTCGGCCATCAGATGCTCTTCTGACCTCATACATTAGGGGGCATCTATTATAACCCTAAATTGCACCATAGATGCTTACCTGGCATCAGGCCAACTCATATCCCTTCTTTGCCAAAACACTGCTAAACAACTCTTTGAAAATCCTCTTGAATAAAGGCCCACGCACCCTAACTCATTACTACATGTGTGTACACACTGGCTGACCCAAAAAAACCCACGTGGACCGACAAAAGCATGAAAAAAGGAAATTTTCCACAAAATGCTATGGGTGAGTTAACTGAAACTCCCGGCCATGCATGGCCGAGGGTTCGTCCAAATACCTATCTCCTTCTAGACTATAAAAGAAGGGGTAGGGGTACCATTTGGAGGAGGAAAAATATAGCAAAGAAACTCTTCCCATTTACGTATTCCCATTGTCCCAACCCTTTAGCCTTTCCTAATTCCAAAGGAGATTTAAAGCAAAGCAGTTGAAGGACAGAAGAAGAGGAGCCCAAGATCAGGTTCAAGGAGCGATGGCTAGTCTCAACTTTTGTAAGTTGACTCATTTTAAGTAATAAAGAGAATGCTTTTCCCATCCCAATTCATGAACTTTTTATGGTTTGATTAATTTATGTTTGATTTCTAACCCGTTAGTATATAAGTAGTATGCATGCATAGTTGTTGCTCGTCTTGAATTCAAGTCAGCTTTGGAAGAAGTATTGTGAACAAGTATCAAGCACAATGGAGGATCGACAGCAAACGCCGGTAATGAGGTAGGTTTATATTTCCATGCATTTACTAAGAAAAGGGGATTTAAATCTAGGGATGAAGGTAGAAAGTAATTTTATTCGGTCATATCTACATTCAAAGTCTGAACTCTATTTTCTAGTCCGTAGGGTGTTTTTCCCCAACAAAAATTACTAATATAATATGCCCCAATTAAGGGGTAATGAGCCAATATTAGGGCTTAACACCACCCTTTATAATTTCCCAAAATTGGTTGATTTTTCCAAGAAAAAGGTGTGTTTATGTTGTCAGATGAGAGGGATTCTTCTTCCAATATGACTTAGGTATTGTGACAAATGTTTTCATGGTGTCAGAGGGTTGTGAGACTTATAAAAGTGAATGCGACACTAGGTAAGGTGAATATGACACTTGTGACAATGCATGTGACACTTAACAAGGTGCATATGTTACTTTGCAACAGTTAGAGTGTGAAACTCAAGTGTGAAATTTTGGTGTGTAACACTGGTGAACCTCCTTAAGCAATTCTACGAAAATAAAAGAGAGGGAAAAAAAGGACCCTTCTTATTCATATTTCCTAGAAAGGGAATCAACCACCACATTTTATTTTCCTTTTTTGTAGATGATATTAGAATCATATACAAACAACTTGGTTACCCATTTTTGTTGCTCTGGGAAGAAATTATTTGTTCCAGAAAATACTTGAGGCTTTGTTGATGAATTTTAATTTTGAAGCATTGCCCCAAGAGATAAGGATGCCAAAGATCCACAATGTTCATAATAGCCATCATTTCCTTTTCATAGGTGGATTGGACCAAATGGCGCTCAGACAATTGTTTGTTGGTGAAAGCCAAAGGTCGACCATATTGCATGAGGAAATACCCAATGCCTTTCCCTGAGGCATCACACTCTAGTAAAAAGGTATTTTTGAAGTTAGGGAGAGACATAATAGGAGTAGTTCTCATAGCCTCTTTCAAATATTGGAAGGAATGGTCGGTTGCTAGAGTCCAACTGAAAGAATTATTTTTAAGAAGCATTGTGAGGGGAGCTGTAATTTTGTTGTAATTTTGAACAAAATTACGATAATATCTCGTCAAACCCAGGAAGCCACGTAAACTTTTAAGATTTTTCGGGCGTGACCAATTTTGTATAGCTTCAATTTTCTTTGGATCCACCCTAACACCATCCTTTCCAACAATATATCCCATGTACTCAACTTGAGAGGCTCCAAAAGAACATTTATACTTCTTAAGAAAAAGTTTGTGTTGAGACAGTAGTTGTAGAACTTGATCCACATGGGAAATATGGGATTGCCAATTTTTTCTATAGATAGGAATATCATCAAAGAAAACCAAGACAAAATGATGGAGGAAATAATAGAGGAAAGAATAGAAGAAATGATTCATGAGACTTTGAAAAGTGGAGAGATGATGCATGAGGATCTAAGGAATTCTCGCAGAGGTCAAGGAAGATCTGAAATGCTCACAAAGGTCCCAAGGGATCCATAAATGCTAAAAAATAAAGTGTCTCAAATCATCAATATGTAGAGCTCATTGACAGATTTCAAATGGTGCAAATGGTGCCTCAAAAAAAGTTCGTATGAAAAAGTTATAAGTGGTCAAAGTTCTATTCAACTAGGTCAAAGGGTAAAGTACATGGGAAAAAGAGGTGACATGTGTCGCCACTGCAAGGGTGAAACATTGCACATGATTATTGGCATCTGACTAGGCATATCGTACCTCAAAGTGGATGAATTGCAAGTTGACAAGTGGCACACAAGTGGTCCAATCATCCATTGATAAGTGGCCTTTGAGATCCAATGAGAGACCACCATGTGGCAACCTCTCATTAGCCAATTTTTTTTAATGTATGTTAAAATTATGGAGTCGATAGGGGTCGAAAATGCAAACTCCACAACCTCCCAATGGCCTAACACAAGCCCCATTAACATCACACCACCATATGTTTATTAACCACTATATGTTTTAAATATCACTTGAAATTGGTTAAAGTTATATTCGTAGGGGAAAATGGGCTAAGGGATAAGCCCCCAACCCCTGGTTATTGTACTATTCCATACAACTGATGGCTTTAACTCACACGAGAATTTTGAACCACATGCCATATATGACATATGGTTTTGTAACCATATAAAATAACTAACGAATATGCCAAGGATCGTGACTTATAGAAACTCGGACCTGTGCTATGTATAGCTAATGGTTTAATCATTAGGACAAACCACTCATTTATTCTAGGATGCCTCTAAATTTATCATTAAGTTGCCACTAATTCGGATGAAGGTTGGATGGGCCTGAGCCTATATATGGTCACAGATCCCAATGCACATGCATTCCTAGGTCAGCATGGATCTTGAGGTGTCACAGTTTCCAAGATAGGACACATATTTTGAGGTCGTACAAATGTCTCAATTTGTGTGCTAAGAAGAGGTTAAATATGGTTGTCTCGTAAAGCATGTCATGGGGTATATTGA
The DNA here is from genome assembly GCA_009831015.1 of Picea engelmannii. Taxonomy (NCBI): domain Eukaryota; kingdom Viridiplantae; phylum Streptophyta; class Pinopsida; order Pinales; family Pinaceae; genus Picea; species Picea engelmannii. The sequence continues at coordinate 35,079 of ML812595.1, forward strand.
CTGGATATAGTCATGTTTATACTCATTTTTCACAAATTTTCTCAAGAATCATGAATTTAAAGTCTATTTTGTGATTTGAAGTCATTGGTAAAATTCTTCCCCCAATTTTCTATTAATGAACATTTAATCTATTGTTTTGCATGCCGGAGAGGGTGAAATTGAGACATTTTGGAAATTGGTCGACTTTATAGTCAAATTTCTCAACATTTCACAAGGATTTCAATGGTGAAGTTATTTTCTTGTTTTGAGTAATGGAATTTAAGAGTACCCATTAAATTAGCATATCAAACTAATCGTCACTTTATGATTTTTTGGGTAAAAGGAACATCATCAAAATTATGTAAACCACCCCAATACGATCAACAAATTATTCTGGATTAAGTTAGACACTGCATGTCTATAATTAAAGAAATAATTTGAGTCTAAGGATTTCTAGATCAAGTGGTATTAGAGCAAGTTTTGACGTGTGTTGCAAGATGTTGTTGTGATGAGATCCAAGGGTTCAGTTGATGAATATCTTGAAGGATTTTATCAAGAAAATAAGATGAGTAAAGTTCTCATGAAATTGAGGCTGCAAAATCACATTAATAAACAAATACAGAAAGAGAATTTTGAGCTAAGAATGTGGTTTCAAGCTCTTGGGGAAGAGAAGCAAAGGCTGCAAGATCGACTGTTATTTCATGAAGATTTTCACATGAGTATTTTTCATGAATTAGAAAGAAAGTTTTAGATATTGTCACCATCAATCAATAGAGTTGGACAAGCAGAGAATGTAAAGTTGTTAATATTGGTTTCTTGGAGGTACTTCTGCATTGGCAAAGCCCAACATGCAGAAGTGACCGAGAACATTTCTCCCTAGTGACTTTATAATGTGTTTTTATAAAGTAACTTTATAAAGTGATTTTAGAAAGTTGGGTCTTTTCATTTTTAAGTTTAAAAGTGACTTTATAATGTTATGGGTCACTTTAGTGACTTAAGTGACCTCAACAAATGATTAAATCATAATCGTTGTTCTCATGAGGGAAATATCTAATCTTGATCGTCAATATCATTGGAAGACCAAGGGTTAGGGAAGTTACACTTTCAAATTAGATAAAGGAATCTCATGAGGGAGAAAGGGGCAAACATCTTGAGGAGATATTGGAGGGAAGGTGAAGGGTCACATTTTCCAAGAGAGGTTTATTAGCTTGGAGGGAAGGGAAGAAATAAGGTCGATTGAAACACATCCCTAGGTGAGATATTGGCACACATGTCTAAAAAAATTGTAGCATTAAATACTGTGTGTACAATTTCTATAGGAAGGATCGTACAAAAATGAATGTTGGTTGTATATGAAGAGAAAGGAATGAAATTCGAGGCATCCAACTCTGTTAAAGTTTGGCATGAATTCTAAGACAATTTTTCTAGAGTATTCCATATAACAACGTACTGTACTATACAATAGATTTCTGGCATGATTTTCTAGGCCTCTTGTGGTTTTTTTTTTACTATATTGGGTCATGTATGTCGTACAACCAAGGAATTTTGTTTGGAACACAATTTGGCATTGTTTTCTAGAGGTATATTATGTTGGAGAGTGAGATAGCTCTATGTATTTCAGGTTGATATTATTGCTATTGTAAATATCTAATTTTCCCTAGAGTTGAATAAGAAATTACTCCTTAAGATGTCATTTTTTTTTTTTTTTTTCTTCATGGTGCATAGCCCAAAATTTTGGTGCCAAATGTGTGATTTATTTCCATTGCTATTTTATTTCAGAACTTATTCTATTAGTGTTTTTTCTCATAAATTACAACATAATGGTTGTTGAAACTTTTTAGGAGGATGAAATATTATTGAGTCTAGCTGTATGTCTGAAATAAGATATATTTTCTACAAAAGTGTCCACTGCAAGAGAGATTACCTCCCTCAAAAAACATGATTGAGAAAGAAGACTTCACATTTTTCTTATTTCCATCAAGATGGAGAATGCTTAAGGGTAGTTGAAGAAAATATAACTTCATATGAAGAAGTCCTACATAAGAAATTGGTCTTACCTTGTAGTCCAAAGAAGAGTAACATGTGTAAATCATCTTCAGGGAAATATGTGCATGTTATAGGGGATGGAATGAAGTCTTTTCCCTCTGGTGAATGGTCTAGTTATCCATGTGATTCCTGTGGAACTAGAAACAATGATGAGGATAATTGTCGAAGAATACAATATGTGAAAGTAAATCCCTCCAAGTATAAGGAAGATCATTTCTCAAGTTAGAAAAAAATGAGGAATGATAAGAAGGGATCATGGAACAAGACACTCTACTCTTATTGTGGTAAGAGTGGAAACCAGATTGAAAAGTGTTGGACACTTTATCTACACTTATGTTTGAAGAAGAACATGAAATATGTAAACACACTTGTGAGAAGACAAACAACAACTCTAGATGAAGTCAATGAACTTACTGAAAGGATTGGGAAATAATACTTCCTGATGGTTGGCCTTGGAAAAGTGATATATGAAAACATCAAAGAATGGTTCATGGACAGTGGCTAATCTCACCACATGACCTGGATGAGATCAAAATTCATGAATTTCTTAGATTCCAACATAGATTGCTATGTGGGATCTGGAACCAACACCAGAGAAGCAATAAGAGGGTATGGGTACATAAGATTCCAAATTGACTTGGGAGGATTTATGGGAATTGAGCATATGTTGTATATTCCAGACTTAAATTTAAACCCACTCTTAGTTGCAACATTTGAGGATGAAGGCTATGCAGTCGCATTCCATAAATTCCAAGTACTTATGTATTCAAGATAAGCTACTCTAGACAGTCATAGTGCTTGGTATTCACAAAGAGAGGTTATACATGTTATTAGGAAGACTTATAGTTTGATCCAATGGTTACTTATATTCAACATCAGATTTTTTATCAAATTCAATGTCATATTCAACATCATTGTAAGAGGCATTGTTAGAGGTTGGAAGTTGCGAGACTCCTCCCAGGACAATGGGAAGAATGATTCCATAAGTAAACCATCTAAACAAATTTTCAATGTAAATATGTATATTTGTAAATGTAATATGAATATGTGTATATCTCCTAAAGTCTATTATAATTCTTGTAAGCCACTCATTATAAATTATAAGAGTGAGAGGGACTCTATAAAATTTCTATATTGCCACCTTGTATGAGTGAGAGGAATTTTATAAGAGAGTTTCTATATTACCACATTATAGAATGTTTATAATTAGAGGAATTGGGTTAGAGATATGTCTATATAGACACCTTTACACTTTGTTATAGAGTGAGAGGAATCTCGTTAGGGAAATTTATAGATATTCACCTATACATATTGTTCTACAGTGAGAGGAATCTCACTGTAAATATTTCAAAGCCTTTAGACAACAAAATGGAAAATTATATTGTCTTATAATTAGCTAAAGGGTTTCATATGGATCAAATTGTATAAGACAACATTATTGATTCTAAATAACTGGAAGTGAAGGAACATAAGGATGGAGGTAGTTGGAGCATGTAGATCGAGAGAGGAAAGAACATTGAAGTAATGCAAAACTTTCTAGAGTTGGTAAAGGAGAAATATTCCTCTTCAAAAATAAGAGGCATAAAGGTGGATGATATAAGAATCTTTTTAAAATACTATGTCATGTTCCTATGGATGTATAACTTGAAGAGAAGCAATCAAGTCAGGTACATATGATAACAGTACAAGCAACATTATTCTTCAAGGTGGGAGCGACAATGGATAGAGTATTCATTCAGGGATTCCTACATATACATCAACAGTATAAGAATAGATATTCCAAAAGGGAAAGGCATAGATCAACATTTGACTTGGTTTAATATTGGCCGAAATGGACTAAATTCAACAAAAGGAGATGGGAGTGGATGTTGAAATATATGATATAGGTATTGTGTATATTCAATGAACAAGAATTTTTTTGTTAGGGAATATATGTTCTGGAACCAAATATACTAGTGATAATCGCAGAGTCCATACTCAAAGATATACTCCGTGAATATAGTCAGAAGTACACTGATCTAGTACCTAAGATCAAAGACCTAAATGAAGACTAAATTCCAAAAGATTCAACAAGACGGAAGATTGAATTATCATCACTAAGTTGTTAAATGTTTATACTTTTGGAGGTCCAAAAGTTATTCAGTGGGAAGGTGTGATCCAAGAGGATCTAAGGAATTCTCACAGAGGTCCAGGAGGATTCAGAACACTCATAGAGGTCCCAAGGGATCTAAAAATTCTAAAAAAATTGCCATCTCAAATCGTCCCAAAAATGGAATCATTGTGTAGAGCTCATCCTCATATTTCTAATGACGCAAACAGTGCCTCAAACAAAGTTCGTATGTAAAATTTATAAGTGGTCAAATTTCCAGTCAACCAGGTAAAAGGGAAAAGTACATGGGAAAAAGAGGTGACACGTGTCACCACTACAAGGGTGACATGTGGAACATGATTATTGGCAGTTGATCGGGCAGATAGTACCTCTAGGTGGATGAATTATATGTTGACAAGTGGTGCACAAGTGGTTCAGTCATCCATTGACATGTGACATTGGAGAGCCAATGAGAGGTCACCACATGGCAGCCTCCCATTATTCAATATTGGTTAATATATGTTAAAATTATGGAGTTGATAGGGGTCGAACCCGAGACCTCCATAACCTCCCAAAGGCCTAACATAAGCATCATTTCCATTGTGCCACCATATTTTTCTTAACTATTATATGTTTTAAATATCATTTTGTTGGGCCCCAAAAACCCCCTTCTTTTTCTTTAATCAAAATCTAGGGTCCCTCGAAATTTTACTTAGATTCTTCATTTGTTTCCCTTTGACTTGATTGGATTGGTATTGGTTTTATTTGTTTCGAGGTTGGTTTGAGTTTATATTATTTTCTTTTGTTTGGTTTGAATTTCATGAAATTTAAAAGCCATTTCGTTTTTCTTTCTACAGAGTCTTAATGTTGATGGATGAGCTTCATAATTTGGGACTTTTTATTATGACACATTTTTTCTATGACATTTGTTCACATTTGATAAAATTTGAATGAGGGAGAGATGAACATAGAAATCTTAATTTAAACGGAAACCTTATTTTTTATCAACTTTTACTTTCGTTTAAATTATGATTATATTTTCATCTTTTCCTCATTAACATTCATTTTCACAAAATCATTTGGTAGGTTTAATTAATTACTTTATTTTGTTAGTTTGCATCTCATTTCAAAATAAAAATAAAATAATAATAAAAAAAGAATTATCTATCATTTGTTTGATTTTGTGAAAACCCAAAATTAATATTTTTCTCCTCTCCATCAACTTGAAGCTTCTAGAATTTTAAGATCATATTTGAAAGAAAAATATAAACAATGTTTGTTTAGAACTTATAGTTAGCTTAAATTCATTTTTTTGTTTTATTTTTCTAGATTTTGTTTTATTCACAATTTTTAGGTTATTAATTTAGGTTTCTTTTTGTTTCACAGGTTTCTATTATTAGTTATTTGGTACGGATCTGATCATGGCTTGATTTTATTATCTAATACGTTCAACATAATTGATCCAAAAATAATATTGGATTGTTGCAAATAAATTATGAACAACAACATATAAGATTTGGAAATGCGTTCAAGAATAGACAGACAATTTTGCGGCACTTGTTTCAGCCAAACCGTAAGGAATCTGAAGAAACGGTTGAAAAACCATCTCCAAAATGAACCGATTTAGATTATAGGTGGGCATTTTACCAAACCAATGAATTATTTGAGAGATATGTGTGTCTCGTTACGAGGAAAATTTCAGGTGGCGAAAATTATTAGTGACACCCAGACTATTCATTCATTGTATACATATATGAGAAAGTTCAGAGCCAAGAGGATCCAAGAAACTGAGAGGAGAATTTTTATACTTTCTCTTTTGTATATTATTTATTTTGTAAATTTTTTTCTTTTCAAATGGAGCAATGGATGGTTTGAATCATTGGAATAATGGACAAGTATTTTCAGAGAAGAATATGGAATTTCAGGTTTCTTAATGGCTTTTGTCCTGTGAGTAAAATGATTTTATTTTCATTATAATATATTCATATTCTTTGAATAATTGATTATGCATTGATTTAAATTAGCTTTAGTCCATTTTATCAATACATGGTTAATTGCTATCATTTGTATAATAATTTTTTCAATCTTTAAGAGTCTATTATCCCAAAAGTTCTTCCTGGACCCTATGATGAACATATTTTGTTGAAATTATATGAGAAAGTAGTTTACTCTTTGGTTTTTTTCCTATGTAGACTTTGTTGTGCTTTTTCATTGTCTTCTCATGTAATTTGTTGATGTGAAATGTCATCTGTGTCGAATTAGCTTTAGTCAGTTCTGCACATAATATTTTATATCATGTTTTTCTTTATGTTGTTCATTATCTTTTGGTTTAGTTTATATCTGTGACTGATCATATATTCAAGTATTTTGAGTTTTCATCTGATGCTATATAGTTGGTAACACCATTCCTAAGAATTGGAATTTCTTTCATTTTCATTCATTGGACACTTCAAGCTCACAAGATATATAATTATTTGTCTTTCTGTCACTATAAACGCGCTCTAGAATATGAAACACTTCCTTGAATTTCTTTAGGAAGTATTATGCTTTCTTTTGTCACAGGATTACACTTGACATAGGTTAAGAGGAGCTCATACAAATACAGAGAGATGAATTTATCTTAGTACTGCTGATCAGTGAGAGGTTAGTAGGTGCATTGCTTTCTTTTATTCATATTTGTTTATATATGAATGAGACAATGATTGCATTAATTAGCTTTGACTATTTCTATTTCATTGTTTCAATTGTATTTTCTTAGTATTTATTAGTTTAAAATCTTTAAACATTAAAAAACCAAAAAGATTTATGTTCTTACTTTATCTTATTTTGAAACATTATTATGAACATTCATTTTCGCAAGATTTCAAGTAAACCTTGTAAACTATATATAGATTGTTTATAATCATTTGTATATTCACGTTTCTTTTTAATAAACATTAGTAAGTAATATATCATTTGTTAGAATCATAGATTTAGATTAGTTTATTTCTTTTACTATTTTTAGGACTTTAGTTGGCTAACAAATCCATTAAACCTACCGGGTCAGATCATACCAAACGGCTTGGGTTAATTAGACAACCTCGATTGGGATCTAACATTCCAGTTAACAGTGTGTCATTTACGCCCATCAAAAAATGGCGCTATAAGGAGGGTCGAGGTAAATATAATGATCAAATTGTTTACCCCTCAGCCTATCATAATTCCAAATTTGTAAATTCTTCTTTTGTGTCATCTTGAAATGCACTATAAGGCAAGCCAGACTGACGAGCTGACCTTGTGGGAGTATTTATTTCGAATGTTTTTAATTCCCCATGGATCCCCCAATCATTGTGTTGGAGCATGCTTTCCACTTCTCATTACCCGATATTTTCAACGAGACAGTCTCTCGCTTGTCCAAATTCACATTTGATGGTGGGAGGAATGTGTCTGAAAAAGACCATCTTAGCAAGTTTTGATGTAAATGCATCAAGCATGATATTTTTGATTTAAAGGTTTTATGTAGATTTTTCTCTTTTACTTTCAGGGGTCGTATTAAACATTGGTTTGAGTCTTTTACAACATATCACATTATTGATTGGTTTCAGTTTGTAGATGAATTTTTAGATTCTTTTGAAAACTATGATTACAATCAATTATGTGAAGAATTTCAAACTTTACTAATGAATGAAAATTCATATCCAGAAAGATTTTCAACAAGAATCCATCATGTTCTCTGTAAATTTAATCTTGATGACATTTCATTTGTACTAAATCTCCTCTATGATGCTTGTGTCCCTTTCATCCAGTCATATTCAATCGTTAATGATGAATTGGTTACAAATCATATCACTCAATTGCGAGAATAATTTTGTTCACAGGATGAAAGGAATCCATTCGAAAATTTTGAACAAGCAAGGGAGGTAAAACCTATTGAAAAGGTTCTTACTGAAAATCAAATTGGTTTTTCCTATGAATCATTGTATACTCAGCCCTCAACCATCGTGGAAGAAGATTTGATGTTGGGTCAAGGTGAATGTCCATATTCATTCTCTAATCAATACTTAAATTCAGTTATTGAAGAACACTTAGGTGATGAAAACGATCTTAAGCATTCTAAGATTCCAATGAAACTGATTAGAAATGTAGATCTGCAATTGGAAGAAGAAACCTTAAAACTTCATCCACAAATCATACCTTATCCACATGAAAGATTAGATTTTTGTCATGAAAGTTTTGAATTATCTATCATACAGGAGACAAATTTAGATGATCATATTATTTTGAAGAATTTATCACCAAAACAGAGTGAAAGTTTTAAGGAAAGTGAAGAAGAATGTCTTGAGAATACCATTGCTAAATATCATAGCTCAAGAGATTATTTTCATGTGTTCATTTATGATTCCTTTTACTCTTTATATCTTGATCTCTTCTTAGATTCTAGTGGACATGATACTTTACCCACAGTATCTTACTCGTTTCCGTCACAATCATATCTTTTCGATATGCCAAGATTTGGTGAAATTAATTCCAAACATAACATTTATGAAGTTGGATTTGATGCTCTTTCACTTTCATCACTTGCATGGAAAAAAGACATGTTGCAAGATGATTTTACACGATTTATTTTTGAAAAAGACAATGCACTCATTCTTATGGATATCAAATATTCTACCTTGCATATTCGTTCTTTGATTAGTTCAATTTTTAATGTTTATGCTTCACATTTTGAAATGATCAATCTTGTCAAAGTAAGTGTTCAAACCAATAATATAACTAATGTCATGAATCCTCTTATGATGTGTTCCCCATTGATATATCCATTTCATCGAAGTCATAGTTTGCATCCTAATTTTTATGATAGGATCTTAGAATGGCTTAAAGATTTGTATCTAAAAAATCTTCATAATAAAGATAAAGTTGTTCTTGATTTGTTTCTACCTAAATATATAGAAAGTAAGAATGACATGAATTTGTTAGATTCTCCATGTGAAGAAATGGATGAACACTTGGAGAAATTTCAAGAGGATGGGGAACTTCGGCCTTGGCTGATGGTTATGTCAGGTCCCCATAATATTGACAATTTTTCCAAACTTACTTACACTCTTCCATGCCATTATGACCCATATCACGAAAATATTGCAGAATGGTTGGACGATTCATACATCAAGAAGTTTCAAAAAAATGGTAAAGTCATCCTTGTTTTGTTTTTAAAAGAATATATAGGAGATAAGCATGACATATTTCTTTCGCATCTGCAAATACTACATTCTTTTATTCTAATTTTTTATTTTCTATGCCTTGTAGGATTGAAGATACTCTTGTGGCTGCACTGGAAATATGATTGTACTTAGCATTTTGATCTATTTAGTAGTTTAGAGTAGGTTTAGGAGTAGGTTTCCTTTAGTTTTATTTCTCAGTGTTTCTCTTTGTAATAATGAAGTTATGAACACAAGTGGGAATGCCATGAGAACCATAATATGAATGTTGTCAGGGAAGTCCACTTTAAATCTTTTTCTCTCTGCTTTTCGTTGAATATTTCTTTTCAAAAATGTAGTATCATCATGAAAAATTTAAATGGAAAGTAAAGAGATAATTAAATTTGAACTATCAATTCAACCTTGACCCAAGGTGCCATGAGTAGTATTGCACTCATATTAGTAAGGATTTTTCTATTTTCTTTTAGTCTCTTTTATTTTTAATAATAATGCTTGGTCAAAGTAACATTTTATGTATCACTATCTTAAGAAAAGAACTTGCTCACACATAAGATTTTATATGATTTAGTTATTCTTTTATTTAACGTGGGATGCTAGTAGATCCCAAAGCTCAGGTTTATCTTTGGCCAAAATTGTTTCTGAAAGTGTGCTTTTGCTATTTCGATTTTGTTTGTTTTGATATACATCTGATTTTGAATCTCACTAATAAAATTTGATTCAGTTTGTTGTGTGTGTGTGTGTGTTTTCTTTCTTTGATTGAACTTTCTTCTTGTCTGTCTTTTTGAATAATTATATTTCTGATCAAAGAGTGATTGTCGAAGAAAGAATTCATTTCAAGACCTATATTTTTTAAATCAATTTGAAACAGTTCAAACAGTTTCTGATGTTAAGGTTCATCTCGGATAATTGATTTGTAAGTTAGTTGAGTACTATGAAATCCTAAATGGTCTTTGTCAGAGTATTACCCTTGAAATGTGTCAAGATCTTTGGGAATTACGATTATCCTTAGACTTTTTACGCCATCCATATTATTAAGGAATAAATTTTAAGTGATTCCCCATTCTCTAGATGATTTCTTAAATGAAATCTAAAATCTCCAAACCATGATAAAAATTCCAGTTTTGAAAGAAAATAAAAAAAAATGATCAACTGTTCACCTGTGTTGCAATTAACCTCCAGCATCACCCTGCTCTCTTTTTCATCAATAAATATATAATTGTATTATTATTTAAAAGTGGCATAAGAGGGTTGAAATCACTTATGTGTGGGAAGTGTGTGTAAACCCATCGGGGTACTGAACTGGCTCGCTGGAAGTGGGTAAATGCACGCATGATACCAAGACAACTTCGTCGGGGTACTGAACAGGCGTGCTGGCAACGAAGCAATGTCGAGACGAGAGGTATCATGTATATTCTTTTAAAATTAACTTTTATGGAAGTAAACATCATGTGGATAAAACTATTGGATGAGATTAAAGCATTTGAGTGGGTTAAATGACATCCCCGTCGAGGCTATGGACACCTGCTGACAGTAGTGGCTCTGTCAACGGTATTGAAGTATTTATGACTCTTTGATTAAAACACAACTTTAGTTTATAATCCTCTGTAAAAGCATTATTTTCCTCTTTTCTCATATTTTTCTATAAATCTGAACTACTCTTAACATTGTGTATTATTAAAGTGGATTTGTTTTAAAGAAGCTTAAAATTATATCCAAGTCTTATTCTTCTTCCCTGCGATGAAAGTTTAATAGGTCAGAGATAATTGCTACACCCAGTAAGTCGCCATTTGTTGGGTCCCAAAAAACCCCTTCTTTTTCTTTAATCAAAATCTATAGTCCCTCAAAATTTTAGTTGGATTCTTCGTTTATTTCCCTTTGAATCGACTGGATTGGTATTGGTTTGCTTTGTTTCAAGGTTGGTTTGAGTTTATATTGTTTTCTTTTGTTTGGTTTAAATTTCATGAAATTTAAATGCCATTTCGTTTTTCTTTATACAGAGATTTAATGTTGATGGATGAGCTTCATAATTTGAGAGTTTTTATTATGAAACATCTTTTCTATGACATTTGTTCACATTTGATCAAATTTGAATGAGGGAGAGATGAACATAGAAATATTGATTTAAATGAAAACCTTAATTTTTATCAACTTTTACTTTTGTTTAAATTATGATTATGTTTTCATCTTTTACTCATTAACAATTATTTTCACAAAATCATTTGGTAGGTTTAATTAATTAATTAATTTTCTTAGTTTGCATCTCATTTCAAAATAAAAATAAAAATAAAATAATAGAAAAAAGAATTATCTATCATTTGTTTGATTTTGTGAAAACCCAAAATTAATATTTTTCTCCTCTCCATCAACTTGAAGCTTCTAGAATTTTAAGATCATATTTGAAAGGAAAATATAAACAATGTTTGTTTAGAACTTATAGTTAGTTTAAATTCGTTTTTTATTTTAGTGTTCTAGATTTTCTTTTATTCACAATTTTTAGGTTATTAATTTAGGTTTCTTTTTGTTTCATAGGTTTCTATTATCAGTTATTTGGTATAGATCTGATCATGGGTTGATTTTATTATCTAATACGTTCAAGATAATTGATCCAAAAATAGTATTGGATTTCTGCAAATAAATTATGAACAACAATAGATAAGATTTGGATATGCGTTCAAGAACAAACAAATGATTTTGTGACACTTTTTTCAGCCAAACCATAAGGAATCTGAAGAAACGGTGGAAAACCCATCTCCAACATGGACCCATTTAGCTTACACGTGAGCATTTTCCAAAAAAAATGGATGATTTGAGAGATATTTGTGTCTCTTTATGAGGAAAAATTCAGGTGGTGGAAATTATTAGTGACGCCCACACTGTTCATTCATTGTATAAATATATGAGAAAGTTCAAAGTCAAGAGGATCCAATAAATTGAGAGGAGGATTTTTATCCTTTCTCTTTTGTATATTATTCATTTTGTAAAAAAAATTCTTTTCAAATGGAGTAATGGATGGTTGGAATCTTTGGGAGAATGGACAAGTATTTTCAAAGAAGAATATGGAATTTCAGGTTGCTTAATGGCTTTTGTCCTATGAGTAAAATGGTTTTATTTTCATTATAATATCTTCATATTCTTTGAATAATTGATTATGCATTGATTTAAATTAGCTTTAGTCTGCTTTATCAATACATGGTTAATTGCTATCATTTATATATTAATTTTTTCAATCTTTAAGAGTTTGTTATCCCAAAATTTCTTCGTGGCCCATATGAAGAACATATTTTGTTGAAATTATATGAGAAATCAGTTTACTCTTTGGCTTTTGTCCTATGTAGACTTTGTTGTGTTTTTTCATTATCTTCTCATGTAATTTCTTGATGTGAAATGTCATCTGTGTCGAATTAGCTTTAGTCAGTTCTGCACATAATATTGTATATCATTCTTTTATTTATGTTGTTCATTATCTTTTGGTTTAATTTATATTTTTGAATGATTATATGTTCAAGTATTTTGAGTTTACATCTGATGCCAGATAGTTGGTAACACCATTCCTGATAATTGAAATTTCTTTCATTTTCAGTCATTGGACATTTCAAGGTCACAAGATATATAATTATTCATCTTTCTATCATTATAAACTCACTCCAGAATATGAAACACTTCCTTGAATTTCTTTAGGAAGTATTATTCTTTCTTTTGTCATAGGTTTACACTTGACATAGGTTAAGAGGAGCTCATACAAATAGAGAGAGATGAATTTAGCTTAGTATTGTTGATCAGTGAGAGGTTAGTAGGTGGATTGCTTTATTTTATTCATATTTGTTTATATATGAATGAGACGATGATTGCATTAATTAGCTTTCATTGTTTCAATTGTATTTTCTTAGTATTTATTAGTTTAAAATCTTTAAACATTAAAAAAAAAAAAAGATTTATGTTCTTATTTTATCTTATTTTGAAACATTATTATGAGCATTCATTTTCACAAGATTTCAAGTAAACCTTCTAAACTGTATATAGATTGTTTATAATCATTTGTATATTCACATTTATTTTTAATAAACATTAGTAAGTTAGGATCATAGCTTTAGACTAGTTTATTTCTTTTATTTTTTTTAGGACTTTAGTTGGCTAGCAGAGCCATTAAACCCGTCGGGTCATATCATACCAAACGTCTTGGGTTAATTAGACAACCCCGGTTCAGATCTAACCTTCTAGTTGACGGTGTGTCATTTACACCCGTCAACACATTTGAACCTACTTAAAGTTATATTCACAGGGGAAAAAGGGGCCAAGGGATAAGCCCCCATCCCTTGGTTATTGTTGTAAATCCCTCCCGAGGAATTCATAGTTAAACTTTAAAGTTGTATTCTGGTTGACAATCTAAATTTCATGAAGTCTGAAATCTAAGTTCTCTCTCTTTGTTTTTAACAAGAGAATAAAACCATGATCAATTACACGACAACAATTTCATGAATACATAGTGAAATTTAATTCAAGAAAAGATAATATATAATTTACCTCTTGAAGAAGAAGGTTGTCCTAGTTGTTATTTCCATCTTTATCTTGTTTTTGATTTCCTTGTGTTGTTGAAACTGAAACTTCCTAAAACTGTTTCCTCCCAGCCAACTAGGAAAAATGCATCTCTTACTCCCTAGCTCAAGGAAATCATATTTCCTAGCACCTAAGCCCAAAATTCCAACAACCCAGTCCATTGGTAAAAACCCCAAAAGAAAATTTTCCTCCTTCCCTTTTCCCTCTTCTAGTTTCTCCTTCCCCTCCCAAAAACAACATCCCCCTCTCCAAGTCCATCCCCCTCTTCCTTATCCTCCTCTCTTGAATCCTCCCCCCCATTAATTTCCCACCTGCCTTATATTTTTTCACTAATTCATTACCTACCTTTAATAAAATAAAGTAATCCCCTGCCCTTTATTGTTACATTACTTAATTCAAAATAATAACTAAATAAAATGATAAAATCTAATTATTTCAATAATTAATTTACTTATATATATTGATGATTAAAACAATTTACTTTTAGTGCATTAATGACTTGATTTACCTTAATTAATTATGATTATTAATTAATATAATTGGATTGTTACATACACTCTCCCTTCAATAAAATTCATTCCAAATTTATAATAATTTACAATACAAGGGTAATAATGTGTGATTCATACATCTATAACGAATACAAAACATCATTAATTTAAAACACTCATACATACTAGTGTACATGTGCAAGGTATGTATGCATATCTAACACATACAGAACTTGCGCGTGTACTAATGGAAATAATTAACATGTCTAATGAAATGTTTGTATGTTTCCAATCCAATCACCAAAGAAATTAGTCTTCATAAGAATAAATCAACACATTTACAATATTACCATAATCCTTCAATTATAATAATTTATTACAAGCAACATTTATCTAGATAATTGTAATTGCAAAATCCATTTTTTTTAAACAAGAGAAAATGAACACTTCTTCTATAAGATTAAAACCCCTCACACTCTCAACTATGTCTAATGATTCTGCCTCCCTAACCTACTTCCATATTCCATCCCCATCCTTCCTCTGTTGGACTATCCTGGAGCGTTAACTATATTGACCTAACTCTAGATAGAACCCGTAAGAGGAAGTGTCAACTACCTTGACCAAGGTTCCCCATCAGGAAACCAACAGTCATCATCACACGTCTAGGGGAGTGTGATCTAACACTGTCCTCCCATGACTCCAGGTTTCAGAGGATATACAATGGGAAATGCCTCCACCCCTCTTGATAGAACTAAGATCAACACCCTATCATGGACAATACAGTGGAACTGTGTTGTTGGTATTTTTGTCATCGTATTTATTTAGTTTCGGGAAGTCTCTCTACCTAAAAACCTACACTTTCCCACACATTATATCAATGCATTTTAACCAACATAATTTAACATGCAAAGATTCAAACCATATTATTTCTCAATCGATATTCATGGCATCAACCGTTTATTACCATTCTTTCTTGGATATTTCATATCCCATTAATCTACAAATTAGTTTATAACACAAACTCATACACATCCATACATTATTATCATGTAAATGCATTTAATCATATCATTAACTTGGTATCCACATATCAACAACTTTAGATTTCAACTTTTCAAGATAGAATTAGGTTGCATAATATCCATCATAATTCAAATAATGATAAACATTATTATATTGACATTCACATAGGTCCATATGTCTAAAATTTTATGTGAATAAATAATAGTGTTCCACGGCCAATAAGAAAATAAGATATGATTAGGCCATGAGTAATTCTAGTTGTCTAAGTCAAAACGTGGCATTACATACACCCAACCTTCGAGAAACATAGTCCTGAGGTGGTAAACAAAGTGAGGGAGGATTTCATCTTAAGGTATCTGCATCCTCCAAAGTAGCATATCTTAGGCTATATGTGTTCCACTAGACTTTAACTTGGTCTACCAAATTATTCACAAGTTTTCGAACCCTACGGTCCAATATGCATAAAGGTTTGACCATGATGGTTCCTATGTTCAAGACCTGCAATTCATTCCAATTTAGTTTGTGAGGTGTTGCAAGTGTCATAAAAGTGTCATATGCGCCTTACTAAGTGTCGTATACACCTCAACACCATGAAATAACATATTCCACAATCCCTAGTCAATGTAGAGGAGGAATATATTATATGAGGGTCAAAATACTATGTGCACATGAATTAATTATTAATATTCATGCAAAGGAAATTAATTTAGTGTGAGAATCCACCTCACATTTGGTTTCCTATTTTTTAGGTATCCTTCCTCAATTTCTAGTTACTTTGGGAGGAAAAACGATCTTCGTCGATGTGATGGTAGTTCACAACCCCTTGGACTTTAACCTGCTCCTTGGTCAAGACTATGTCTACATTATGAGAGATTTTGTGTCCACTCTCTTTCGAGTGATGTGTTTCCCTCACAACGGAAACATAGTAACAATCGACCAGCTTTGATTCATTGACCCTCATATGATGGTCAACCATCCACCTTCTTTGAATGGTATGTACATGCCAGTGATGTCCACCCTACTATGGGTCAATTATGTAATGAATTTCCCCATGAGTTCAACCCCGCACGAGAGTGAATCTCTCCCTTCTCCTGACTTAGATATGGTAGTTGACATGTTCATCTCTTCTATAGGGATATTAGAGCCATATCTCCCTACCCTTATCGAGATCGTCAACATGTATTCTTTCCGGAGTTCTTTTCTTCCATCTATCGAAGATATCCTAGAAGCTATGACTAACGTTTGTCCTTTGAAATGTATTCCTTCCAAGGCATTGTCTTCTTGGAAGCCATGATCAAGGAGAGTTTATGAGCATAGTTTTGGCTTCTCTATGGAAATCTCGTTAAAAAATGAAACAAAGGTCTTGAGCATAGTTTTGCTTCTCTGTCGAAATCTCGTTAAAAAATGAAATAGAGGTATTGAAGATAGTTATTTTCCTATGTCAAGATCGTTAAAAAATGAAACAATCACCTCTCATATCAAGTCAAGTATTTTCACTAGATATTGTAGATTTCAAGTCAAGTCTTTTGTTAGGTTTCATATTTGAACCTTCCTTTCATCCACCCTTATCCTTTTTCTCCATATAGTACAAAAATTGGTGACAAACTCAAAGTCGACAAATGAAGTGAAGCCTGTGGGGGCATGTCTCCAACATTTTATTATCATTCTAGAGTTAAGCCACTAGCTTCGCAAGGTGGGGGAACAATACCAACCACCATGAGTATCCCTCAAACCCTTTGGAAATTACATTGGGAAATTACAAGCATAGTTTAATTTTGTTTCAAGATTGTGTAAAAATGAAACCCATTTCCGAGCTTAGTCTTTATTCTTTCTCGTGCTTGTAAATACATGAGAATAGGCTATCAAGCTCAGTATTTTTTCTTTCTCATGCTCATAAATACATGAGAATGTAACCAAGTATGCATTTATCACTTTTTCAGACTCGTAAAGATTAAATGAAAAAGGAACCCCTTGGAGTCTCCTTTAAGCTCTTTCCAGACTCTCTAAACATGAAAATATTGTCGAGAGATATTGCTTCCTTTCACACTTGTTAAAAGGTTTGAAAGGGTGTCTTTCAAGTGGTATTTTATCTCTTTTTCGGCCTATAAAAGATAAAATTATGAGAAAGGACAACCCTGGAGTCACCTTTAAGTTCTTTTCAGACTCTCTAAACATGAAAAACCACCGAGTTTTCCTTCTCTAGACTCGCTAAACTATGCGTTGAAGGGACCATATGGGAATGAACCATTACTTATTCTAGTTCGTTAAACAAAGGAAGAGGAACTCACTGGAGGTGAGTTATATCGAGCATGTGTTACCATCCTCAAGCTCGTTAAATTTAAAATAGGTACTCATCTATCTGGGTGGGGGGGGGGGGAATTGAAGGAAGTGGGTCAAGTTTTTGAGAATTCTTTATGGTGGCTTTTTTCTCCCTTGAACATGGTGCTTGTTTGTGTCTCATCTTACAGTTGGGTAATCCACTTGTCTCTGATTCATACCAATTCCATGTGTCTCCATACTTTTTTTTCCAGTCGAAGAGTGCTCTTATTGTTATCACATTACATTTTTGGTACTCGTCGAGTCAATTTTGTCGAGTCAGTTATCATGCATCATCATGTTCAAGGGAAGTTTCACTTCAAACCATCGATCTGTAGTATTTCCAGTTTTCATTTCCTATGCTAGTCCATACTCATTTGATTCACCATATTACATCACTTTCCTATGTCAGTTTTGTGTCATTGATGGGGATACATCAAGACCCTCCTCCGATGAGTCTTTTCCTATCAAATTCAACACATCATCTAGCAATTAGACTTAGAAACTAGTTGGTACCTTGGGACCTACATGCCTCAATGGAAGGCCTCCTCACTTATGACAGTAGTTTTACATCATTGACCTTTGATCAGATGATTCAACAAATGTTCGACTTCAGCTCATCTATTCACATTTGTTGGATTTTACTAGGGTACCTTAGGAGTCATTGACATCATTGGTTATTTCCCTCACACTTGTTAATGGTTTACCTCAATGACCGGTAATCAAGTGGTTTCTACCATGTTCGACATCAAAACATCTATTCACATGGATAGATTTGTACCACATCGAGATTGGGATGAAGACCTTGGGTTGAGAATTCACTATGATATCTGCTTTTCCTAGGCTACAAAAGGATATCATTTGAGCATGCTGATATATATATTGTCACATAGATCCACATTATATTGGTCTATGGCTATGTTTTATCATCTTGTAGCTCCACTATGCATTTTTCGTGGCTACTGTTGGCACAGGAGAAGACCCAGGGTTCAATGCTACAACAACGCACCAACAAAACCCTAAATACCAACCCTTTCGACAACACCTGTGAAGCAGATGAAGTCTCACTCGAGGTAGAGGCAGGGGTGTTGCAGGACTTAGATGTCTACAACCTTATTTGGGACACAGATCTGTGATTCTAACACTTAACAAAGCACTTAGTAGTTAATCTTCATCAATATTCATTTCTTAGGGACAGTGCAGACATGCCCTAATTACAGAGTATCGCAGTATGCAACCAGATCCATCACCTAATAACACTTAACATAAAAGAACACATTAGATATAGTAGATTCAAGCACTAATCACATCCACATGGGTCATATATATCATTCATTCACATGATTAGGCACAAAGCAACATCATATCTATCTAACATTCATCACATAGAAACACATCGATACATCACACAAAGCAGAGCAACACAGCATGTACGTGGTTCACCCCCACCCTAGGGCTATGTCCACCAACTCTTATTCTTTATTAATGTCTTCAATCGGTTACAACACACATTCACCAAAAACCCTTCCGCGCACAGGACAAAATATATGTGCAACACGCTAGATCCTTCCTCCTTGCATTGTAGCATAAAGCCTTCTATAATCTCTATAACAACTTGCACTTAGCTCTGTAACCCTTCTACAATCATGCATAGAGCACTACTAGAAATTAGCTTACATCACATAGATAGGCTACTGTCCTCTACTTACTTCACCTAGACATCTATTTATACATACAAAAGTGGGCCTAGGCGTGGGTAAACCCACGGGCCGACATCCCTTCCCATTACATTGTCCCAAAACCCAAAAAGGGGCCCGAACGTGGGCCAAGATCCCATGATCTCTGCTTCATCTGGCTCTCCATCTTCGACAGGTTTTCGAAGTCCCAAAAATCATCAAATATGACCAAGTGTTCCTCAAAAATTGGTCAAGGGACAACAGGCCCCCAACACTCACATGTGACTCGTCCCGAGTCACTCTGGTTTGAGAAATTCCACTTCAAACACCTCGAGCTTGGCTCAAGCTTCTTTGATTTTCTGGAGTGCTACTTCTTCTTGCTTAGTGAACTCCTGAATAGGTTAATCATTGACTGGTCCTTCGAGGCACTGTTCTGCTGTACTCACAACTTGTTCAAGTTCTACTTCTTGGCTTTCAAGTTCAGTGAATAATTGACATGCCTTTTCTTGCACTAGCTGAAGTCGTTGAGATACTTCCATTAATTTACTCTGGAGTGTGTGTACTTGTTGTTGGGTCATGCATTTCTCTGGAAACCTCTTCATTCTCTCAACTGGTGACAAGGCCTTTAGCTGTGCGTGTAACGTGTCTACCTGTTGATGTGCGTGTTGTAGTTGTGACTCTAACACCTGTAATTCTAGACTTTCTATGAGGATTTCATACATCTGGGAACTTCTGGAGCTCAACTGATTGTATTCCAAGTCAAAGGATTTTAGTCGGTCAACTATGCTTCGGGTAGTGGCCTCTCTTAGATATCTTATTTCTTGAGGTGTCTCAGGCACAGTGCGAAGTTCTAGGTCTACGATGTGGTACTGAACTTGTTGGATCACTCCGTCTAGTTGCGCCACCTGTTGTGGAACTCATTCTTATATATGGACTTCGATGATTGTCACAGATCAAAGTGCTCTGTGAGCCCATTCCTGTACTTCCAGTTTCTCTGCGAGCAACTATTCCCTGTCTTGCTATAGCACTTCTTTCTCTTCATCCCACTTTGCTTGAAGAGCTAGTTTTTCTTGTTCTGCATTACTACGTTGTTCTATCATATCTTTTTGCGCCTGTTCCAAAGCTTGGGAATCTTTCACTATCTCTTCCTGAGCTCGTCGAAGGTGAGTTTCAACTTTATTTGTGATCTTGTGTAGTTGGGTTGGCTCATCTTCTGGTTCTTCTGTTCCACTTGTCGAGGTTGCAATAGAAACTGCATGGCTAGATTGTAGTGCCTGCTGCACTTCTCGAAGTTCACCCTTGATTCAGCTGAATACCTCCTCCTGCATTGCTTCTTGCTTTTCTGTGATCTCTAATGAAGCATCATTCAATGCAGCGACTAAAAATTTGAAGTCGTATGAGGTGAGGGTAGTCTTAAATGTAGCCCTGGTGGCTTTTTATTTCTTTCGGGATGAAGGCTTTGGCAAGGTAACCTTCCTTTTCTTTGTTGGATCCTTTTCGTCTCTAGGTGGAGTAACTTCGCCTTTGCTTTTCTTGACTTCCATGCCACCTAGTTTTCCACCATCATCTCTCTGCTCAGGTGAGGTCGAAGATGTCTCCACCGATGTGCTATGGACATCATGCACTTCATCATTTTTCTTCGTTTTACTTGGTCCAAGTGTGTTCGGCATAGTTTCAAGGCTATCCACATTGGACATCTCTGTGGGGTTCGCTGGAACAAGGAGGTATGCCGACCATTCCTTGGTAATATCCTCCAAGTCATCTTTTTTCAATTTGTAATATGACTGGAGTTGTTTTTTATGCTCATCAGCACACATTGTAATGTAGGTAAAGTGGCGGTCCGCACTGAACTTCATCAAGGGTCTAAACCGGTAAAGTTTGTTTGAGGTGATGCGCGATGTAGATTGGATTGTGATATTCAACTGGTTGTAGTAGGCGTGGAAGACGACATTGCACTGCCATTGTTTTCTCATGTCACTGGAATACCACAACGTACAAAACTTTGTGGCCAATGGTTCGAAGGGTTCTATATCCGAGAAAGTAGCACCTTCTAGTAGCTCCTAGGAAATGAAAGTGATCAGTATGAGAAGCCAACTAAATTGGAAGTCATACCCTTTGTATTGCACTTCTCTGCAATCAATCTCAAGTTGGTTGACAAGGCACTATGCCCAGTTCATCTGTAATCCCTCTACGCACTTCCCTGCAACGTCAACCATGAATCCAGTCACTTGATTTGGTCTATTCTTATGAACAAACTTGCTTGTGATCAACTGACAAGAAAGGCACACTGCACCACTCTGGATAGAGGCTACCTTGTAGCCTCGCGTGCCCTTCTCAACATCGCCATAGGTTTCCTTAATTTTCTGTGCTAATGCTCAGTCAGAGGTCTTGCCAGGGTAGAACTCCTATGGGTTAGGGCCTTGCATGCTAAGCCCTGTGATTCAATTGATCAAGGTCAAATCCACAGTGATGCGTCGGTTTATCCATAGGTATCCTCTGTGATAGCAAGATAGAAGCAAATTTATGTAGGCATTCACCTCCTGGTGTCTGCCAAAGTGAGGGATCTTCATAACATTCAACAATGTAGACTGCGCTAGGTTTTGGGTCCAAGACTATGAGACGATCTTTGAGTTCTTTCCCTTCATCTTCATTAAAAACTTGTGCAGGGAAAGCATACTGTAGACTTTCCTGTCGTCAATGTTGAAGTCATTAAACTTCAACGCTACGATCTTGTCTTGATCAGCTTGAACTGGGCTCACTCCTTTTAGAAGGTATGCAGTGATCAAAGTATACTCAAAGTCTCTGGGTACACTGTCGTGGTGAATCCCACCGCTCAGAGGTGGTATGTAAGTCGACAGAATGCATGGAATCAGCTTGGCATTTGCAATGTTGTCTCTGTGCTTTGTTCTTATCTCTATCATGGTTCTGGAAGGTCCTGCTCCGCGAGCAGTTGAGGGAGAAGCTTGGACTCCTCCTATTGATGAATCTTTCACACCTACAAACATCCTTCTTTCTGACATGACTCTCTCATCCATTAATTCAATCAAAACTTCTTCGAATGATTTCTCTACTATGTTGAGCTCGTCTGACATACAATCTCGGGGTCGATTAGATCAAGTGTAAAATGGATTCAGAAACTATAGTGGAGGGTATGGGGAAAAGGCAATGATCACAATGAAAAATAATCTCAGGCTGTGGGCTCAATTTCTTAGTTAGCAAAAGGTATTCTTGGTGCATTGTGTGGCGGACTAAGTAAGAAAGTTAGCAACGGTCTGCTTGCAACGGGTATGAGGCGCCATTAAATCATGTTTTATCCATTATGGTGTAGTCTTATGGTCTAGTGGGGAACTATCAATTATTTTCGACCCATTCAAAGTGGCATTCGAACGGTTATATCAGCTTCCAATGACTATATTTCTTTGCCTCGACGAAGTGGCCTATGTCGCTGGTCTGATATCTCAGCGAAGTTCAATTTCTGTAGGTTTCCCATTCTGTGAGGTTCCCTCTGAAATATTCTATGGTATGTTGATATTAGCTCTCCTTTTACTTAATTTCCTAGACTTTTTACTAGTGAGCTTCATCTCGGGGATTCTCTTTCCGTTTTGATTCTTATTTTCCTTGAACATAGGTATTTTGCACTGCTGAGATTCTCTCCTAAGACCCAAGGGAAATAATTCTTCTTTTTCTGGGACATGTTCTTCGGTCTGCTATGAGCCTTCTGACATTATTTCAGCTTCAACATATGGGCCTCTAATGATAACTGGCTTTGATCTGTTCTCATGTTCTTCAATCAACTGTGCAATCCTTCTGGCCATGAAATTTGTTAACTCCTGTCTCTGTTGTTCTAAAACTTTTTCTTCTTCTTTATTTCTAGATTGATCTATCTTAATCCAAGGTTTTCCAAGTAACATAGTAAACAGGGCGTTGTCCTCAATAAACTTGATAATATCAAAATATTTTGTCACACACACACACTACCATAATCAAATTTTCGTTGATTTCTGCAGAATCAGAGCCCCCAAATTACCTACAGAGGCCTAGCGCAAGCTAGCTCTTTCTCTATCTGCTCCCATGTAATCCGTGGGTCATGATCACAGGTCAAATAATCATGATGCCTCTTTGTATTTTGCGACTTGGCGCCACAGGAATGTTGAATTTTTCGACTCTGCAACCGTCGAACCCCGGCAAGGCTAGCGAATGGCCAATAGGGATGAATCCCAACAGGGCTAGAGAACAACCAATGAGGATAGGCCCCACCGCATGGTTAAGTGGAATACATGTGGCAGAGGGGGAAGTGTGACATGGTAGTCGATAGGACAGGAGGGGGCCCCACTTCACACGCCACACTATTCCGGACCCCCCCCATTAAAGGAAGAATGGCAAGGGGGGTCCAGAATTCACCTGAGCACCATTGATCAAGGTGAATTAATCTCAACCGTTCGAGAGTTGCGCATCCGATTCTGGACCCCCCCCCCCGACCGCTAAAGGAAGAACAACAAGGGGGATCTAGAATGAAACCTTAGCCATAGATCTAGGTGGGTGGACTCTGGCCGTCCAGATATACTCGTTACTTACCTTAATGCACATTCACGCCCCAGCTTAAAGCTGACATCTCTTCCTCTCATCTAATGGTCGTTACAGATCCTGAGATTCTCCGAAATAATCTTGTCCGTTCATCAGGGTTTATCATCACGCGAGTCCGAACTCTCAATCACAGGACTCCCGAATTCTTGATCCCTGGTTTCCCGATGCAGTTAATCTCTTGACACGTAACCTCCATAAATCGGACGGTCTAGATCTATCCCGGGGTTTTCACCATGGAAAATCCCGAACTCTCGTCACCAGGACTTCCGAGTTTGCGATTCTCGATTCCCTGAAATGGGTAATATTATGACACGTGGCCTCCGTCGTTCGGACGGTCCAGATCTATCCCAGGGTTTTCACCATGGAAAATCCCGAACTCTCGTCACCAGGACTTCGGAGTTCGCGATTCCTGATTCCCTGAAATGTGAAATCTTACGACACGTGGCCTCCGTCATTCAGACGGTCCAGATTTATCCCGGGGTTTTCGCCCCTATACACTAGGGTTTTAACCCTCGAGTAACTCCTGACAGATCCAACGACTGTCGAGTTTTTCAGCCGAGATCTGATGGCTCAGACAGGTTCCTAACTTGTGCATTCTCCCACGACTTCCTGGTCGTGGAAAAATCAACGGTCCAGATGTTCTCATGGACCTTGGGGATCTGCGATCCCGATCTCTTCGCTACCCACGAAGACACAGAGAAAACAAGTGGTAAGGCATTTAACACCCTACTTTCTCCTACCAATCTAACGGTCGGGTGTGACTGTAGATTTCCCGATGGAATATCATTCGTCGATCAACACCTATTTAGGGTCAAGGTACTTAACCTTCCAGCTTCTTCTTCCGATCTGATGGTCGTGAGTGACCACAGATCTCCCGACGAGATCTCATCCGTCGATTCGATACTTCATCCTTATGTTGCCATCTCGGGTTTTCAAGAGGATCGTTCCTCCTCATGGAGGTTTACTAAGTCCTTGCGCCTTCACATTCTCTTTCCCGGTTCTTGATGGGATTTTCAAGGATGGTATCTCTATGGGAAGGTTTTTACCCAAGGTACTATCTGAGGCATATAAGGGTACCTTTCTCCCATGAATTAGACATGCAGTCTGAATTAGGTTGGTAAGCATATAAATAGCAATTTATGAAGACATAATCCATACTTAGTCTTTCCATTATAACCATGCATCTACCAGTATTGATCAAAACACCATACCGACATCCTTACAATGAAATCATTCATAGTTTCACATCTTATGGGCATAATTATCAGAATAATATATATATATATATATTTCAAGATGCCAAAGGAAAAACACTTATCAGAAATAACACTAGGGGTTAAGCAACTACTAAGAGGGGTGCTCGTTTCCACCCAACCGTAGGCTCAGCGACTCCTAGTGGATTTACCACTGGCCACCCTCGAGCTGAGACCACGATGTTGTGAGACTGCGTCTTCATTTACCAGTGACCAGGAGTGAAGGTTACTCTCCTTCCTCTCTGCTATCACTCACTCTGCATGTCACCAGAGTTCTCTTCCTCCCCTCGCGTCTGCCCCTAATCGCTTCTACTCCACACCTTATCCTCTTGCGAGGTTGCATGTGGCATGATTTCCCTCGCGCTGGTCAGGCCTAACGGCTCTATGGATGGGTGGTTCACCTCCCCATCCCTCATTAATTCCCGAGGAGCCATCTACCTACCAAATTGCGAGACATTTAATTCGAGGCTAGCAAGTCGCTTTTGGTTCTCTGGGCCAGTGAAGTCCAAATACGGTATTGATTCTTGGTGGAAGTTAACACCACCTTTATAGGTGCCTTCCACCGCCATCATGGTCTCTTTTTCATCACATCCCCTCTCAGTAGTCCTGGAATATAAATTCATAATGTTATTCACATTCATTGACCTTTTACACAAGGTCCATTCACATCACATATTCACATTTCTGAGTTTTCCACAGTTCTGGCCAGTCCAGTTATTTTTACAAACTGGGGGAAACAGGGTGTTACAATTCCCTCCCCCTTAAAGGGACATCGTCCTCGATGTTCTTATGTTTTAACCTGAATTGTATGTACAGAAGTAAACAAAATTGGATATGTCTGTCTCATGGCATCCTCCATTTCCCATGTAGCCTCATCTGGGCCAAAATGTCTCCACTGCACCTTTACCTATGCAATGGTTCGGTTCCAGAGTAGGGTTTCCTTTCAGTCCAATATGCATTGCGGTTCTGGTAGAAATTATCCCTCCGGTTCCACCTGGATCACAGACCAGTCAATTATATGATTAGCATCATGTACATATTTCTTCAATAATGAAACATGGAAAACATTATGTGCTTTTACTGTGGG
>ML812595.1:61570-92127 GCA_009831015.1 Picea engelmannii
AGGGAACTCCTTCTGGGCTTAATTCTAAGATATACATGGTCTCCCATTTTGAACTCTCTTGGAGTTCTCTTTTGGTCAGCATAACTTTTCTGTCGGTTCTGAGCGACCTTCAGATTTTGTTTTATCTGAGTCACTTGTTGTTCTATTTATTTCAACATGTTGGGTCCAAAAGAAATCCTATTTACAGGATTACTCTAGTTGACTGGAGTATTACACAACCTACCATAAAGGACCTCGAAGGGACTCATCTTTAAGGATGCTTGGTAGCCGTTGTTGTAGGCGAATTCTACCAATGGCAGGTAGTCTTCCCATTTCCTGGGTTGATGCATTACATGCATCCATAATAGATCCTCTAATATTTGATTCACTCTTTCTGTCTATCCATCGGTTTGAGGGTGATAGGCGTTGCTAAACAACAATTTGGTCTCTAAACCAGCCATCAGTGATTTCCAAAAATTGGAAGTAAATTTTTTGCAAAAACATCTTTTTGTTGCTCATAATTCAAAAGGAAAATTTCATAATTTGAGCACAATACTTATCTGTTCAGTTTATGGATCTGTATCCACATGGTGGTTTTGTTATCCATTCTCATCGTCTTCCTTGACGTACCCATTGGATGCATGATTCCAATTCAATAGCTCACAAGAGCTATCATGGTTTCATCTTCCCTTCCAAAGTTTTTCCGCACGGGAAACTACCCACTGTGTGCATGATCCCAATAGTTTTCAAAAATTATTAAGGTATCCTCTTCCTTGCAGTCACTCACCCTCCAGGCCCAGGCTCAGGCATCCCCTTCACTGTTATACAGTCCCTTGGGTGATCCATCTTTCTCTGCCAAGGTTTTCTCGCACAAGAATCTTAGAGATCATATTGATTCTTACAGTTGAGGCGTCCCTCAGACTTGCTCTGCCGAGGCATCCCTCGAGCTTGTGTTACCTCAACACAATAATTTTCAGGTGATCATGGCTTATCAAGGGGTTTTCATGGCTCAACAGTAGCCATGTTCATCACCTTCAGCTTTGATAGCCTTCATCTGTTCCTTTCAGGACAAATATTTACTTGTCACCTGTATCACAGGTACACAAGATTTCATGAGACATCATCATAAAATCTAACTTTCAGAATTTTATTGCAAACCTATCACCCACAGATTTATCAAGTCTCACGATTTGTTTTCATATTTCTCCCACTCAGGAAACAGACTCATAATTCTGGGACTTTCCTTCCCATAACATTTTTGGTCAGCAGGAAATTGGCCTTCCTTATGGGCTTACAGCATTGCCATATCCAAGACTCCTTCCTGCATTCATTCCTCAGCTAATCAAATTGTTAGTTCTCATGTACTTATATTTTATTGCACATTTACAACATCGTCACAACAATTTCAGAATTGTGCATACTAACAATCAAATTCACTTTCTCAAAAGGAAATAACATTCCTTGTAGTTTGGCTCAGCAGGCAATCAGTCTTTCCTATGGGCTTACCTTACTTCCATATCCATGACCCTCTGCTTCCTGCAATTCATTCCTCAATCAGACAAACAAATTGTTATATTTTCCATGTATATATATATATATATATATATTCAAATGTAATTCAACATTCCAAGAAGTTTTAACAACTGTGCCACTATCCCTGGCCACATTCATACCCAATGCATTCTTGCATTGATTTCAAGTTCGTCACACTTTAGGACCGGTTCTTGGTCATGGGGTGTTGGGATTTAACCGATCCTCTCCTCATATGGTTTACTCATTTTCATTCATTCTTACAACAGAATCCACTCTTCCTGTTATAGGCCGATCACGACCCCAGATTAGTACATATTAGACTTAAAAGTTTCACATGAATGCGCCCACGAATTATGCCTTCATTAATAGCCATGGTGCCAATACTCATGGCCAGCCACATTTGATTTTCTCTAACACCCATACCTCATGAGTAAAAATGTTGGAAGGTCCTCCTTCCTCAATGAGAAATCCATTGTCTGTCCTTTATGCAAATATGAATTTCCTGGAAGTAATTCCGTGCAACGTGATATCTATGAGCACTTTTTGTTTCCAATCGTTCCTTGATTGGTCCATGTGTTCATGACATATCAGTTCATGAATTCTTCTAAGGGTTACAACCAGTGTTTACTACCAGAGGTTCATACCTCCATTATTCAGGTTCTCTTTCCCGAACCATACCCTACTCAGGTATCCAAGGCATACAACTGCCCTTTCAATTTTCAGGCATAACATGCAATAATAAATATTTTGGAAGGGGTTCTTACCAAATCCCTTCATACCCTATGCCACACAGGCACGAATATCTTTATACCTGTTCTTGGCTGCTTGCACCCTTTATCTGTCCTCTACGTTATCAGTAGTACTTTAGCGGGATTTCCACAATCCCGTCAACAACCTTTCAACTGTAGCGTTTCCATGGTCACCTTCTGCTTGAGGTTGTTCATTATTGGCAACTGTCCTTCTCAATAGTTCCAATATTATTTCTTTATACACATGACATACACCATAGGCATATTAATCATCATGTAAATTGAAATGCAGATATCATAGTGCTTAATTAATAAAAACATTTTCAGGCATGTCTAGCATATCTTTATGCACTTCATCACATTATCCTTAATGTTTTTCATGAGTGTAACACAACAGTTCTCCATCATTATTATGGTGTCAAAGCATTTTTGTTCATCAATGTACTAACTTCCTCATTCC
This sequence comes from Picea engelmannii, assembly GCA_009831015.1. Classification (NCBI taxonomy): domain Eukaryota; kingdom Viridiplantae; phylum Streptophyta; class Pinopsida; order Pinales; family Pinaceae; genus Picea; species Picea engelmannii. Next base: position 64,292 of record ML812595.1, read on the forward strand.
ATAGAAATGTAATGCACAACAAGGGAAGAATTGAGGGCTCTCCCCTTCTCCCAATTCTTTCTACATCCCCTAGGGCTTTTCAGCCTAGTCAAGTTATCTCTAAGGTATCACTGCCTTTCCTTAATCACAACTTCAACCAAGTTGTATCAATTAAACGTACTCATTTATTCAGTTAATCATACTCAGGAGTTTACTGGCCTCTTACCAACCAAACTGGTTTCCAAAACTGCTCTTTTTTTTAGCAGCCCTGGTTTAGGCCCATCCTAACTCTTAGGATACTTCAACATGCTTTAGTAGAAACTCTTTGTTCATAATGAGTCAGGAATGTGTGCATCCTACACACTTCCATTAGGTTATCAGAATGGTCAATATTTGGTTATTAGTCTTCTATTACTTACATGATTTTTCCAAAATGTAATCTAGGATTCTTATACATGGACAGGCCTTGCAGCTCATTGTCCAACCTTCAACAATTATCAGGGTTGTGACTCTGTTCTTCTGACAGAGACCTTATACAGTTCCTCCACCAGGAACTCCTTCAGCATGCAACTTCCTTGTTGCAGATCCATCACCACATGTGATGGCCTCAACCTTGAGTTAGCTTTTTAGTGGTCTACCAAATATTCCCTTAAGGAATATAAAATGCATCTTTGTTAACTTACATCTATGATGTACTTAACCACTTTCATAATCCTAAGACTTCATGTAGCTATCATAGTTATATTTCATAGCCTACATACATTTCCATTTTTAAAATTAGTCATCTCAGGATTGTTCACAGTCCTTCTCATTGTGATCTTCCAAGGCATAAACATTTTCCTCTTATCATGAAAACAGAGCATCCTTGCTCGTTTACTCTTTCATTTAATTGTACTGGATTTTCTCAGGGATATGGAGTACATTCCCTTTAAGCTATCCTTCAAGAAATATCCTTCGCGACTCTTCAGAATGGAGTCAACCATGCATCCATGGTAATCATTCAATTTTGGCAAGTGTAATTCTTTCCTCACAATTCACTCATCAGGGTCATCATGTTGGGCCTTTAGTATACTTATACTCTTACATCATACATGTGCATTACTTGCATGTTATAAATATCATTCATACCTTACTGGTATGAGTATCATGCTTCTTAATATGAAGCTCCTTGGTGCATTATCTCATGCATTATTCATCATATTGTCTTACGCCCTCTCCTCACATGACCACCAACGGTGACCATGATCCGAATTAAAAGGTGCTTCACATTTCACTATTTCAGAATTTCCATTGCAAGGAACTTTTTTTCCTTGATTCCTGAAATATGAAAACCTGAAAGACCGAGGCTAGGGTTTTCTCGGCTCTTTCATCCACATGACCCTTCGATTGGAACCTGGGATCAATTATCAGACATGCGTCAGGATCCTATGTTTCGATGAATTCGTGGACAATGCTCCACCGTTTCCCAAACTTCTATTCCATGTGGGCCTGAAAATCTGGATCCCAAGGTCCAGATCTCTCTGGAAATTGACGATCCTGATTAAATCGGTGATTTACCTGGCGTGACTTTGGGAATTCTACGCTTCCATTTTCCCCATAGACCAAACCTCGAAGCTCTAGATCAACGACTCTTGTTGATTCCAATCTAATGGATACTATTCCTCCTGAGCTTATTAGGTTTCCTACCGGACTAGTCTCATAGTCCTAACTCATACGGGTGTTACCCTTTCTTTTATGGAAACGACCAACAAGGGTCACTCTTAGGAATTAGCAATAGTCCCAAAGGACTCCTCAAACAGGTTATCCTCATGGTCAATTCTAACCATTATAGGTCAGGTAAATCTGACCCTACATATTTTCACCATTCCTCTCAATCATGAGGAATTGTATGCTCAGGGTTTAGTCTCTTAATAATGTAGAAATCATAACTTTCTAAGGATCCTACCAGTCCTTACCAGATTTCCCAAATCATGAAGGGGTTCTTCATTTGGGTCTTAACCCTTATCTAACCAACCATCTCAATTGCAAGAGACTCTACCTACTTTAGTAGGTAGCCCTCATAACACTAAAACAGGACAACACAGTCCATGCCCCTTGTCTGGATCGTGCAACTTCATAGCACAATTTATCCTACCTCTGTCATTCGCACTCAAATCTTATCAGTGATAACGATCAGTGCATCCCTACTCCTATAAGAGTAGTTGCCATTTTAACATAGGGGTTATAGAAGTTTCCAAATTATAGTTTCATTATGTAGTCCTTCTCCTTAAAGAGAAATGCAGATAACAATATCTTCTAATGTGGCTCGTGCCTGAGCCCGAGTAGGCCAAGTGTTGTAACCATGCTCTGATACCACTTTTTCACACACCCACTACCATAATCAAATTTTCATTGATTTCTGCATAATCAGAGCCCCCGAATTACCTACAGAGGCCTAGCGCAAGCTAGCTCTTTCTATGTCTGCTCCCATGTAATCCATGGTTCATGACCACAGGTCAAATAATCATGACGCCTCTTTGTATTTCGCAACTTGGCACCACAGGAATGTCGAATTGTTTGAGTCTGCAACCGTCGAACCCCGACAGGGCTAGCGAATGGCCAATAGGGACGAATCCCAACAGGGCTAGAGAACAACCAATGAGGACAGGCCCTGCTGCATGGTTAAGTGGAATACAGGTGGCAGAGGGGCAAGTGCGACACGGTAGTCGACAGGACAGGAGGGTGCCCCACTTCACACGCCACACTATTCCGGACCCCCCCCCCCATTAAAGGAAGAATGACAAGGGGGGTCCAGAATTCACCAGAGCACTANCAAGGGAGCTCCAGAATGAAACCTCAGTCATAGATCTAGGTGGGTGGACTCTGGTCGTCCAGATCTGCTCGTTACTTACCTTAATGCGCATTCGTGCCCTGGATTAAAGCCGACATATCTTCCTCTCATCTAACGGTCATTACAGACCCTGAGATCCTTCGAAAGAATCTCATCCATTCATTGGGGTTTATCATCATGTGAGTATGAACTCTCGATCATGGGACTCCCGAATTCTCGATCCCTGGTTTCCTGATGAGGTTAATCTCTTAATACGTAACCTCTGTAAATCGGAAGGTCCAGATCTATCCCGGGGTTTTCACCATGGAAAATCCTAAACTCTCGTCACCAGGACTTCTGAGTTCGCGATTCCTGATTCCCCGAAATGGGTAATATTACGACACGTGGCCTCCGTCATTCGGACGGTCCAGATCTATCCCAGGGTTTTCACCATGGAAAATCCTGAACTCTCATCATGAGGACTTTTGAGTTCACGATTCCCGATTCCCCGAAATGGGAAATCTTACGACATGTGGCCTCCGTCGTTCGGATGGTCCAGATCTATCCCAGGGTTTTCGCCCCTCTACACTAGGGTTTTAACCCTCGCGTAACTTCTGACAGATCCCACGGCTGTCAGGTTTTCAACTGAGATCTGACGACTCAGACAGGTTCCTAACTTGTGCATTCTCCCACGAATTCCTGGTCGTGGAAAAATCAACGGTCCAGATGTTCTCACGGACCTTGGGGATCTATGATCCTGATCTCTTCGCTACCCACGAAGACACAGAGAAACCAAGTGGTAAGGCATTTAACACCCTACTTTCTCCTACCAATCTAACGGTTGGGTTTGACCGCAGATTTCCCGATGGAATCTCGTTTGTCGATCAACACCTATTTAGGGTCAAGGAACTTAACCTTCCAGCTTCTTCTTCTGATCTGATGGTCATGAGTGACCACATATCTCCCAATGGGATCTCGTCCGTCGATTCGATACTTCATCCTTATGTTGCCATCTCAGGTTTTCAAGAGGATTGTTCCTCCTTGTGCAGGGTTACTAAGGCCTTGCGCCTTCACATTCTCTTTCCCGGTTCTTGATGGGATTTTCAAGGAGGGTATCTCTATGGGAAGGTTTTTACCCAAGGTACTATCTAAGGCATATAAGGGTACCTTTCTCCCATGAATTAGACATGTGGTCTGAATTAGGTCAGTAAGCATATAAATAGCGATTTATGAAGACATAAGCCATACATAGTCTTTCCATTATAACCATGCATCTACCAGTATTGATCAAAACACCATACCGACATCCTTACAATGAAATCATTCACAGTTTCACAGCTTATGGGCATAATTATCAGAATAAAACATATATATATATATATATATATATTTCAAGATGCCAGAGGAAAAATACTTATCAGAAATAACACCAGGGGTTAAGAAACTACTGAGAGGGGTGCTCATTTCCACCCAACCGTAGGCTCGGTGACTCCCACCAGATTTACCACTAGCCACCCCCGAGCTGATACCACGATGCTGTGAGACTGTGTCTCCATTTACCAGTGACCAGGAGCAAAGGTTACTCTCCTTCCTCTCTGCTATCACTCACTCTGCATATCTCCAGAGTTCTCTTCCTCCCCTCGCATCTACCCCTAATCTCTTCTACCCCATGCCTCATCCTCTTGCGAGGTTGTGTGTGGTGTGATTTCCCTCGTGTTGTTCAGGCCTAACGGATCTACGGATGGGTGGTTCACCTCCCCATCCCTCATTAATTCCTGAGGAGCCATCTACCTACCATCCTGCGAGACATTTAATTTGGGGCCAGCGAGCCGCTTTTGGTTCTTCGGGCTAGTGAAGTCCAAATACAGTATTGATTCTCAATGGAAGTTAACGCCACCTTTCCAGGTGCCTTCCATTGCCATCATGGTCTCTTTTTCAACACATCCCCTCTCAACAGTCCTGCAATATAAATTCATAAGGTTATTCACAATCATCGACCTTTTCCACAAGGTCCATTCACATCACATATTCACATTTCTGAGTTTGCCACAGCTCTGGCCAGTCCAGTTATTTTTACAAACTGGGGGAAACAGGGTGTTACATATTCCTCTATCGAATTTGCATTGATTGTCATAGGTATTTGAGCGATTTTTCCACATAAAATTATCAGTTTTCCTATGAATAGTCCTATTCCTCCTAATGAAGGAGTCATGGCAAGATTCCCTATAACTTCCCAAGTTCTTTCTGGCATGATGTTCACTTGTGTTTCTTTGTCAAGAGTACAATGAATGTCGAAGTCCCCTAGTCTTGCTTCAACTTGTTCCTTTTCTTTGAAGATCTCTAGTAATTGGACACCTTTATGTTCTTTCAGGTTTTCTTTCATTTGTATCAATACTTTCTCTGATTCTTTCTAGGGTTCTTCTATTTCTAGGGATGTCCTAGGGATTTATTCATGCAGATTCATCTTTTCAAAATTAGCAATCATTCTAGGGAAATCCACTACTTCATGATCCAAATCTTTGAAACAGAGACAACTAGGTCTTTCACCCAGGCATTCCTTAGCTAGATGGTCTGGTTTTCTGCAACTATAACATAGGGTTAATCCTCTCTTTCTTGTAAATGATCCCCAACCTCTTCTGTACTGCACACTAGAATCATAATAGCTAGCCTGCAAAAAATTCTTTCTAGGATCCTGCATCCATTGGTTAGTCCAAACATTCTTTCTATGCATAAGTATAACATATTTATCATTATTCTTACCAGATCTATTCATATCGAACCTTCTTTCATCTAAAAATGCCCTAGTTTTCAAGCTAGGATAGACTCTATCAAGCATACCTAGATCTATATTTTAGAAACAAATTTTTTCACTTATCTTACTTTTACAGAGCATAACGCTTCTAGATCTAAAAACGTTTCACTGTTGTTACCTCTATTAGAGCACAGAGCTTACAGATATTACCTCTTTCTATAGATCTGACATCTTTTCTTCAAAAACTTCCACTTTAACCTTTATTAGAGCACAAAGCATTCAGATCTGACTTCTTTTCCTCAGATCTATCCTTCCTTCTTTAGCACAGAGCTTATCAGATCAAGTGGATTACTATGCACTAGGGAACATGTCCACGCACAAAGATTCCAAGTTTTAGGACAAATCTTTGCACCAAGCTTCTTCTTTCTTAGCTCCCAACAATCATGGTTTCAGGTCCCGGCAACGGAAGCATTTTTTGGCACAAGGGCAGACCTAGGGTTCAATGCTACAACAACGCACCAACAAAACCCTAACTATTGTCCCTTTCAACAACACCTATGAAGAAGATGAAGTCTAACCTGAGTTAAAGGCATGGGTGGTTGCAAGACTTAGATGTCTACAACCTTAGCTGGGAAACATATCTGTGATTCTAACACTTAGCAGAGCACTTAGCAGTTAATCTTCATCAATATTATGTTCTTAGGGACAACGCAAACATACCCTAATTACAGAGTATTGCAATATGAAACCAGATCCATCACCTAATAACACTTAACATAAAATAACACACTAGATCTAGTAGATTCAAGCACTAAGCACATCCACATGGGTCAGATCTAGAATTCATTCACATGATTAGGGACAAAGCAACATCATATCTATCTAACATTCATCATATAGAAACACATCGATACATCGTACAAAGTAGAGAAACACAACATGTACATGGTTCACCCCCACCCTGGGGCTACGTCCACCAACTCTTCTTCTTTATTAATGTCTTCAATCGGTTACAACACATAGTCACCAAAAACCCTTTTGTGCACAGGAAAGAATATCTGAGCAGCTCGCTAGATCCTTCCTCCTTGCGTTGTAGCACAAAGCCTTCTATAATCTCTATAACAACTTGCGCTTAGCTTTGTAACCCTTCCACAGTCATGCACAGAGCACTAATAGCACTTAGCTTACATCACATAGATAGGCTATTGTCCTCTACTTACTTCTCTTAGACATCTATTTATACATACAAAAGTGGTCCTAGGCGTGGGTAAACCCACAAGCTGACATCCCTTCCCATTACATTGTCCCAAAACCCAAAAAGGGGACCAAAAGTGGGTCGCTATCCCATGATCTCTTCTTCTTCTATAGATCCATCTTTGACAGTCTATCGAAGTCCAAAAAATAGTCAAATATGACCAAGTGTTCCTAAAAAATTGGTCAAGGGCCAAGAGCTATGATCAGTTCATGTCATGGAGGTATGGATACATATTGTATCTTTGGTGGCCATATCCTTAGTCAATATTTTTCATGGATATGCAGTGTATTGGTTGGAAATTGTGCTTTGAGTCATCTTGTATTCCGAGCACAGGTATGCCTGCCTCAGAAATGGAACATATATTAATAAAATTTGATGGTTTTTTTCATCTTCTTCCAGGTTATCCAAATCCATTCCCTTACATTGAATAATTGTAAAGTGTTTCGGCCATCAGTTTCTCTTCTAACCTCACACTTCAGGGGGCATACTATTACACATCAAATTTCCACACCTAGGTACCTCTCCCTGAGTGTTTCAAGTGTCATAAAAGTGTTATATGCACCTTTCTAAGTGTTGCATACACCTCGACACCATGAAATAACACATGTTACAATCCCTAGTCAATGTGGAGGAGAAATATATTATATGAAGGTCAAAATACTATGTGCACATGAATTAATTATTAATATTCATGAAAATTAAATTAATTTAGTGCGAGAATCCACCTCACATTTGGTTTCTTGTTTTTAAGGGGAGGTTGAGGATCTCATGGATGGTTGAAATATTTCCTCCTTAAAATCCTTGAGAGATATTACCTCCCTAAAATCCTTGAAGATATATTTTCTCCCTAAATATCTTGGATATCCCATTTTAGTGGATCTGATGAGTGATCCTCTCCATGGTGGTTAAGCCTACAAATCCTATATAATGAAGTCTTTCCATGGAGAAGGAGGGAAGATTAGAGGCATCAAACTTATGATCTTGGGAAGAATATTTTGGATATCAAACTTATGATATTGGGAGCATCGTGAAAGGGTTGGACAATGAGGACTTAGAGAGGCTACTGCAACTTCATATACATGTTGTAAGTATCTCTTTAAATTTCTCATCAATATTACTTGTCCTATTCCCTTCAATATTATATATTGTTGCATATGATTGCCGATATTCATAGATGAATTTGATTAGTATAATATTTTATAGTAGAGTAGGAGTTCTTTGTATTTTTTATGTCCATTTCATTGAAGGTATCGAGTGGTGTTGAAGAGTGTGGAGATCAAGCTCAGATTGGGGGCACCATGAATGAACCACAAAATAAGGTGCATCAAAATTGCTTCCTTCTCTTTCTCTTTCTGATTAGGTTATTGAATTCAAAGGGATGTTAGTGTACATTTGTATGTTTTTGTCTTGGTATTATGGGTCTAGAATCTGAGGGAAGATCCACCTATCCGCAGGGGTTTTTTTTTGTAACAGTAGAACAAATACATGAAAAACATTATGCATTTTATGCAAGTGGGATGGTAGTACGAGATAATAGGAAACAATTATGATTCTCTCTTGTATTTTAAATGGTCATATAAATCGAGGCAACAACTTTGTCCCCTTCCCAAACTGAATGGTACTCTTATTAGGCCTGATATGAATGAAAAATTGATCTCCCACTTTATAACTTCGGCCTATCCTATGTGCATCAGTATAAATTTTATGTCTATCATGTGCTTCCTTTAGTTGTTGCCTAATCCGAATCACATGTTCCTCCATCTCTTGAATCAATTATGGCCCTACTATCACTCTATATTCTAACCTTTCCCAACTCAATCATGTCTTGCATGGACTTCCATATAGATATTCATAGGGATACATTCCAATTGAGCTGTAAAAACTGTTATTGTAGGCAAACTCTACTAAAGGTAAGTATTTCTCCCAATGGATTTGATTGTCCATAGCATACATCCTAAGCATGTCTTCCATAACTTGATTTACTCTCTCAGTTTTATCATCCATTTTGGGATGATATATTGTGCTCAAGTTCAACTAAGTCCCTAACACCGATCACAAAATTGTCTAAAACCTAGAGGTAAATCGATAGTCCCTATTTGAAATGATCTTCTTGAGTAACCCATGCAGACAAATGACTTCACTTATAAAAACATGTGCCACATCAGTGACATCGTAAGTGTCCCTAACTAGAATAAAATGAGCACTCTTGGTCAACTTATCAACTATAACAAGAATGGCATTGTGCCTTAGTGATGTCAGAGGAAATCCCACAACGAAATCCATAGAAATGACTTCCCACTTGGACATAGGAACATCATGCGGTTGTAGGAGACCTATCGGGTGGTGATGATCAGTCTTCATTTGCTAACACTCAAGGCACTTGGCAATGAAATGAACTACACCACGCTTCATTCCTACCCAAAAGAAACAATTCTTCATATATGCATACATTTTCTTCACACCCGGATGCATAAAGTTCTCTATAGGATTCCTTGAGTATGATTCTTTGAATATCCCCACCCTTGGGGATGTACATCCTTCCATGATATCTTAACAAACCATATTATTCAAGGCTATATCCTTTATAATTTGGATATAATTACTTCCCACTCTAGAGGGTTGAGGTAATCTTTAAATACCAACTATCTCCAAGAAGTTTCCCCAACACTCACTCCCTCAGATTAACTTATAAGGGAACCAAGGAGAATATACATGGTATTCAGCTCATAACGTCCATGACCACATTCTCCTTTCACTTAATATATGAAATTAAAAAATTGTACTCACTTATAAACTCACTCCATCACCTCTACCTAGCATTGAGATCCCTTTGAGTGAAGAGATGCTTTAATATTTCATGGTCTGTTTTGAGCTCAAAGATTCATCCCACTAGATAATGACTCCAAATATTTAGATATAGCATTATAGTTGCAAAATATAAATCATGAGTAGAATATATCTCCTCATGTTGCTTCAAATTTCTTAATTCATATGTTATCACTCCCCCATCCTACATTAGAACAACCCCAAATCCTTTCTTCAAAGAATCCATGTAGATTGTGAAGTCTTTCTCCATATTCATCACTCATGGAATTGGTACACTAGTTAGTAACCTCTTAAGCTCAACAAATACAATATCGCTCTCATCTGTCCACTCATACCTAACCCCCTTTCACTTCAAGGTGGTTATGGGTTTCTCAATCTTTGAGAATCCTTCCACAAGCCTTCCATAATAAGCAACTATCCCCATGAAGCTTCTCACCTCATGAGAATTTCTCAGCACTGGAAAATCCATTATAGCCTTCACCTTTTCCAGGTCCATAAAAATCCCTTCACCCGAAATGATATGACCTAAATAGTGAATCTCTTCCTAGAAGAAATATCACTTTGACAACTTTCCATATAATGTTTTCTCTATAAGGCATGAAAACACCACTCATAATTGTTCCTCATGTTATCTTTAGTTATTAGAATAGATAAGGATATCATTAAGAAAGATCTGCACAAAGCGGTCTAAGTACTTTCAGAATACGTCATTCATGAGTCTCATGAATACTTCTGGTGCATTGGTCAAACAAAAAGGCACTACAATGAACATGTAATTTCCAAACCGAGTTCAAAAGGCAGTTTTGGGAATATTACCTTCATTAATTCTTAACTAGTGATACCTTGATCATAGATCGATTTTTGAGAAAACAATTGTTTCCTTCATCTAATCAAAGAGATCATCTATCCATGGTATTGGTATTACAAAATGTTCCCCCTGCGAACAAGTGAAACTTCCCTTGGATTGCTAGACCCCTATACCAAGACAAAAAGAGTACAAGTGGACACTAACATCCATTTAAACTCATCTAGAACAATTAAATTGAGAAGGAGAGAAAGGATATGATGTATCTTTTTCAACATTTTTCCTCGCTACTTCCAATCCCCGATCTTGATCTTCAAACTCTCTGATACAAACTGATATTTTCAATGGAAAACAAATGGAAACAACTATCTCCTGCTCTACTTGATTAGACAATACAAGTCTATCTACGAATATTAAAGAAATACTATATAATCAAATGTAACAAGATATAAACTTGAAGGAAATAGGCCAAGTATATATTGAATGAGAACCAATAAAAATATACTTACATACCACAATTGATGTTGCATCAACCTCTCCAGGCTCTCTTGGTCCAACCCTTGCATGAATGAATCAATATCAAAATGATGATGCTTGACTAATTTCTCTCCCTTTTCACCATGGAAATTCCTCTAATTTAATATAGGATTTGAGAGGTTCAACCACATTAGGTATTTTTGGAATTGGTTAAGTATATGGATCCATAAGTTATGATTTCTTCCTTAGATAGAGACATGGAGTAGGTTTCTAGATAAACAAACCCCTTCCTTTCATATTTGTCCCTTAGAAAGAGGTGAGACTCAACATGATTCCCTATAACCAACATGGCGCTCCAACATAGTTTAAGACATGGCACCGTGGTGATTATATATCATAGAATACAAAGCATTGGCACTCCATAATAATGTAAGGGGAGTGTCAGTCTTCTTAATTTCCAAAAACTGGTAAAATTCCAAGGTAAAAACCATGTTTGGACTGTTAGATGATGGGGATTTTTCTTCTAACATGACTTATAGGTTTTTCCAGGTGTTTCCATGGTGTCGATTGAGTTGAAAAACTTAACAAAAGTGTATGAAACAAGTTAATATAGGTATGACACTTGTGATAGCTAAAGTGTGACACTTGTGACAATTAAAGTGTGACACTTGTGAAACTTATGATATGATGCCCATATCTGGAATTTTGACGTGTAACATATTTCCCCCCAAAGTGTGAGCTCAAAAGAGGAAATTGATGAACGAAACACTTTATAGATTGTTTAATGCAAGGGTGTCAGAGTTGGAGAACTTGGTACAAGCTACAAACAATCATCAATCAGTATAAATATATATGTTTCATTCTTGAGGCAGGCATACCTATTCTTGGAATATAAATGACTAAAAGCATGACCTTTGACCAATACATTTTTGATCCATAATGATATCGACTAAGGATATGGTTGTCTTAAAATTGGCTTAGGTTGATGGATTGTTGGTTGTCATTGATGTCAACTATTGGAGAGTGATATTGTAGATTGATGTCAACCCTTAGTGATTGATGTCAACCCTTGGAGAAAGTATGATAGCGAATTCCGGTAGCACAAAGGTTTGGGTAATGGACCCAAGTTTGTTTGATGTAAATATGACTCATTATTGTCTTTTCATGGTTGATAATAAGTAAAAATGGATAAACTCCAAAGTGATCCCCTTATGGTGAAATCCCTTATGGGAAGACGCTTTGCGGATTGAGTTATCCTAGAAGAATGGTTAGAGAACCCATTCTTATTTTTGGAATAATGAGATGAATTTCAGTGAATTTTCAGTGAAAATATCCTATATGGATAGTGCTTGTCATTCCATTTCCAATGGTATGTGGAACGTCACATAACTCCTTACAGTTAGAGAGTTATGGCCATGAGAAGTTGGAGAACCCAGGTTTCGGTAATGGACCCAAGTTTGCTTGATGGATAATGGTATGAGTTTTGATATATTTTTAGGTAATACTATTCTATATGGATATTACATGTCATTCCATTTATGATGGTATGTGGAACGTCACATAACTCCTCATGGTTTGATAGTTATGGCTTTACGAAGTTGGAGGACCCTCATATGTCATCTACAAGCCCCAAAAGGTCAAAGTAGTCAAAGTGGTTTAAGATATTTTAAAAGGTAAATAATAAAGTGTAAATCAAAGCGAATACAAAATAAATTATTTCAATAATAAATTTAATGGAGAAATTAGAAGTGGGTTAACCCTAAAATAAGGAAGGTGGGCAAAGTGACGTAGAAGATGTTTTTAAGGAAGCTACTTGGAGAGTATAAATAAGAGGAAAGGCTCTCTCATTTTAGATCACTCTTGAGAATATTGAATATATATAGGTTTCTGAGGTAACCAAAGGATATATAAGCCTAATTTAGAGGGAAGGTGAAGAAAAGAAGGTTGGAATTCAAGGGAGGATAAATTCTTTTTATGATGCTTTCTAAGGTATGTTAATTACAGGTCATCTCACCATTTTCGCAATAAAGTTTTTTTCTAGAATGATTCAAACCATGAAATTTATATTCCATTGAGGAAACATATCCAAGTATCTGTGGTAAAAAATTCATGTTGTGGTTCGTTGTATTTTTGGAGTTACACTCCATGGAAAATAGGGTTTGTGGCTAGTACTTAAAGTAGTCTAAAACAGGTGTTCCAGGAAAAAACATCATAACTTCTTCATAACAGATCCAAATTTAGTAAGACTAAATGTGTTGGTCATATTACAATATACATTATTATGTGTAACATTTTTATATTGATTCAACAAATATTTCATGTGGGGCACGCTCTACAAGGCCACTCTCTAGAATAAGCCAGAATTCAGCAAGGTATGCCATTTTTACTATAAATCCTTTTTTGAGAGGTTTCAAGTAGTGACACCTAGAGGAATTGCATAAAACATACTAAATAACATTATGTATCAATTTCAAATATTTATTCATTACAGGTACATAGTTATGATTATTTCAAGTTAGGGTTGTTGACTAATCCAAAACTAGGCATGTGAGACTAAAGAAACGTTTGATGAAAATGCTAGTCTCTTGTTGTTAAAGTTAAGGAAGGTTTGCAGGTATGTGATCATATACACCAGATCTATTACATAGTTAGAATTCAGATTTCGATGATGAAATTGATGAGGACATTTGGTTGAGGTATTTGTCAGGGACATGGTTGAGACAAGTAGTTGATGAGTTGGCACATACATGAGGTGTATAGTAGATGATGTTGGTACATCTTGATGAGTCATATTTGATGAGTAGTTGATACATGATTGGTACATAATCAGTACAAGGTTGGAGGCACTTGTTAGTAGTATTGTTGACACATGGTTTATGGATGATGTAGCATACTTGTATTATTAGAAGCACATATTGATCTTGGTGATGATTATGAGTTGTTGTGTTATACTTGGTTGATGCACAACTTTTTAAGAAGTGTTCACATTTTTTAAGAAGCACAATATTTCATCGAGAACATAAGAACTCAACTAGAAGAAGCCAGAAAGTTCGAAGAAAATCTTGAATATCAAAAGCAGTGTTTGGAAACCAACATAAAAGAACAGAAGCAAGAATTAGAAATGAGAGAGAAGATATTGACAGATCATCTTAAGGAAAGAACTAATGATCTAAACCAACTTGAGGAAGAGTTTGGTCAAGAAGATAAAGGACTTGAAGAAGAAATAATCACATTAAAACTTCATCTTCAATAAGTGAAAAGAACAGAAGAAGTCATGAAGTCTCAGATAATGAAGAAAGAAGAAGAGGTTGTGAATCTTGAAGAAGAAGTTGTCGCATTGAGAAGTAAAATCATCAAGCTCAACAAGAATGTTGAAGAGACAGAAACATCCACATCAACTATAGAGAATGAAGAGAATCATTCTAGGTTGCTAGAAAAGAAAATGAAGAAAATAGAAAGAGTTATGCAGAAGTACTAAAAGGAAGGAATCATGGTCAACCAGAATCTATGAAAACTATTGAAGATACATATTCAAGAAGACCATCGATGTTCAAAACACAAATAAGCTTCAATCATGATTATGATTAGTCAAGGAAAAAATTTAGAAGGACTACGCCACAAAGAAGATCATTCACTCCCAGGTATGCAAATTTATTTTGTGGTAATTGTTTTTATTGTACTAAATTTGGACATAAGGTTGCAGATTGCAGGGATTATAAAATAAATGTTCAAGAAAGAAGTGCATATGTTGTCCCACGTAACATTGCGTGTTACAAATTTCATAAATATGGACACATAGGCAGTGATTGTAGAAGAATGATCGATACTTCCATGAAAGAGAATACTGATATCAGATATAAGGAAGTATGGATAAGAAAACAGGAAGAAGAGATGAACAAAGACTAGGTACCAAAGATCGCAAGATTGGAAATAAAACGAGATGAAGAAAATTCTACAGAGAAAAGGAAAGATGCCAGATACAAAAAGTTTTGGAAAATTACTGAAAGAAACGAAGGACAGGTAAATAAGGAACATGTTCAAGAGATTGTACTTTTAGGCATTGTAGTGAAAGATGAATCCACAGACAGAAAGAAAGAAGTTAGAGCTCAGAGAGATAATGAATTTACCAATGAAGATGTTGATGAATCTACCAATGAAGATGATGATGAATACACATCAGAGTAGGAATTGGTCTGAGCCATCCGACTTAGAGACTCCCAAGTAATATGAATATTAGATAGGGGGAGTCTATGCAATAGCTTTGGCATACCAAAGAACCATCCTTAGAGAAGATTGTAGAGTTTGAGAAGACAGATTCAGAGAAATCAGTTAGCAAAAGTATAGTTTGATAGATTAATCAAGACTTCATGATAGTATAGAGATAAATGGATCAGCATTATGGACAATTGAGCAAGTAGTGTCCTGGATAGTATAGACAGAGATGGATTCGTAAGAACACTTATCAGGTTTGGACATATATATGATAGTGATGAGAGAATGGATTCATAGATTGGTTCAGAGAGTGGTTCAAAGAAAAAGGAACATCATCATAATGGATGATAATTACATAGGAAGTGGCTCAAATAATGCTAATGGATTCCAAATTGACAGATAGTTTTTGGACACATACAATGCATACATCAGTTCACATTCAAAATAGAGTAATTCTCAGAAACAACAATGACAAAACTCCCTACGAACTATGGAAAGGAAGCATAGACAACAACCTCTACATCACAATAACTCAAGTTAATAGTTTATTGATTGAAACTTATGTTGATGATATTTTTTTGGAAGTACTAATGACAGGTTAAGCCAGAACTTTGCAAAGGATATGCAGAATGAATTTTAAATGTCATTACTTGGAGGACTATCCTTATTTTTGGGTCTTCATATATGTCAAAGAAACTAAGGAATTTGTATTTCTAAAACTAAGTATATCAGAGAAATGCTAAAGAGGTTTGGAATGGAAGATTGCAAACCAGTTACCACTCCTATGAAAACCAGTTGCAAGTTGAGCAAAGATGATGATTCAAAGTCTACAGACCAGAGTCAATACAGGTCAAATATGATTGGTAGCTTACTATATGTGACAAAATCTAGACCATATGTAATGCAGACAGTTGGACAGGTGGCATGATTTCAGGCAACACCAAAGGAATCACATGTATTAGCAGTGAAGAGGATTTTCAGATATATCAAATGAACAAAAGAGTTTGGATTATGGTATTCAAAAGGAAATGATATATCACTTATTGCTTAAACAGATGCATATTGGGAAGGTTTCATTGATGATCGATGGCGCACCAGTGGAGCAACATTCTACTTGGGTGAGTGTTAGTATCATGGCTAAGCAAGAAACAATCATCAATATCTCTATCTATAGTCGAGGCAGAGTATATTGTAGCAGCAACATGTTGTACACAGGTTCTTTGGATGAAACAAACTTTGAAATATATACAAGTTGAGTATGATGAGCCCATTCCAATCTATTGTGATAATACAAGTGCCATATGTATCTCAAAAAACCCATTGATTCACTTCAAGATGAAGCACATTCCAATCAAGTATCACTTTCTATGGGAATGGGTTGCAGAGAATAACATCAGAGTTGAATATGTGGGAACAAAATAACAAGTGGCATACATCTTTACAAAAAAAATTCCATGGGAATCCCTTGAGTATCTTCTCCAGAGACTATGAGTAATTTCTACTCCAAAATGAATAGTTTTGAATGCTTATCTTATATGTATTAGATGTACATGAGGAAGCACCATAAATAGGACAAAGGGGGAGAGATTTATCAGATAAAAAGGTAAATTATTGGAGAGAGAGAATACACACATGTTTCCAAGGGGAGCGATTGTCATAAGGGAAGATTGAGTGATATGGATTTAGAGTAATACCCTTTGTCAAAGGGGGAGATATTATTCATATGAAGGGAAAGAGAGTAATCAAAGGATTATAAACACAAAGAAAAACCAAAGGCACGTAAACAAGGGGAGCAGCCCCAAGGAGAGTTCAGTCAAGGGGAGAATCCCCAAAGGGAGATACCCTTTTCCATTGATGTCAAATGGGAAGAGATAGAAACATTGTTAAAGAGTATAAGCATGAATGTTATCATGACTAAATGTTTCCATCAATGTTGGTGTTGGCATCAATGCCAAAGAGGGAGATTGTTAGACAGTTGGATTAGGTTGATGGATAGTTGGTATGTATTTTTTGTTGTCATTGATGTCAACTATTGGAGAGTGATATTGTAGATTGATGTCAACCCTTAGTGATGGATGTCAACCCTTGGAGAAAGTCTGGTAACGAATTCCAGTAGCAAAAAGGTTTGGGTAATGGACCCAAGTTTGTTTGATGTAAAGATGACTCATTATTGTCTTTTCATGGTTGATAATAAGTACAAATGGATGAAATCCAAAGTGATCCCATTATGGTGAAATCCCTTACAGGAAAACACTTTGCGGATTGAGTTATCCTAGAAGTATGGTTAGAGAACCCATTCTTATTTTTGGAATAATGAGATGAAGGTAAATGAATTTGTCAGTGAAAACATCCTATATGGATAGTGCGTGTCATGCCATTTCTAGTGGTATGTGTAATTTCAGATAACTCCTCATGGTTAGAGAGTTACGGCCATGAGAAGTTGGAGAACCCAGGTTTGGGTAATGGACCCAAGTTTTCTTGATGGATAATTGTATGAGTTTTAATATATTTTTAGGTAATAATATTATATATGGATAGTATATGTCATTCCATTTCTGGTGGTATGTGAAACGTCGCATAAATCCTCACGGTTTGAGAGTTATGGCCTTACGAAGTTGGAGGACCCTCATATGTCATCTAGAAGCCCCAAAAGTTCAAAGTAGTCAAAGTGGTTTAAAAGATTTTAAAAGATAAATAATAAAGTGAAGTGATGAGTGTACTATAATTAAAAGTGAATAAAAAATAAATTATTTTAATAATAAATTTAATGGAGAAATTATAAGTGGGTTAACCCTAAAATAAGGAAAGTGGGCAAAGTGACCTAGAAGATGTTTTTAAGCTACTTGGAGAGTATAAATAAGAGGAAAGGATCTCTCATTTTAGATAAAACTTGAGAATATTGAATATTTATAGGTGTTTGAGGTAACCAAATGATATATAAGCCTAATTTCAGAGGGAAGGTGAAGAAAAGAAGGTCAGAATTCAAGGGAGGATAAATTCTTTTGATGATGCTTTCTAAGGTATGTTATTTACAGGTCATGTCACCATTTTTTCAATAACATTTTTTCTAGAATGATTCAGACCGAGAAATTTCTATTCCATTGCGAAAAAATATCCAAGTATCTGTGGTAAAAACATTGTCTTGTGGGGCGTTGTATTTTTGGAGTTACACTCTATGGAAAATAAGGTTTGTGGCTAGTCCTGAAACTAGTCCAAAACAAGTGTTTTGAGAAAAAACGTCATAACCTCCTCATAATAGATCCACATTCAGTAAGAATAAATGTGTTGGTTATAATATAGTCTTTAGTATTATTTGTAACATTTTCATATCGATTCAACAAATATTTTGTGTGGGGCACGCTCTACAAGGTCTCTCTCTAGAATAAGCTAGAATTCAGTAAGGTATGCTATTTTTTCTATAACTCCGTTTCTGAGAGGTTTCAAGTAGTGAAACCTGGAGGAATTGCATAAAACAAACTGAAGAACTTTGTGTATCAATTTCAGATCTTTATTCATTACAGTTACATAGTTTTTATTATTTCAAGTTAGGGTTGTTGACTAATCCAAAACTAGGCATGTGAGACTAAAGAAAAGTTCATGAAAATTCTAGTCTCTTGTTGTTAAAGTTAAGGAAGGTTTGCAATTATGTGATCATATACACTAGGTCTATTACAGAGTTACAAATCATATTTTGATGATGAAATTGACGAGGGCATTTGGTTGAGGTACATGTCGGGTACATGGTTGAGACAAGTAGTTGATGAGTTGGCACATACATGAGGTGTATAGTTGATGATGTTGGTACATATTGATTAGTCATAGTTGATGAGTAGTTGATACATAATTGGTACATACTTGGTACAAGGTTGGAGGCATTTTTTAGTAGTATTTTTGACACATGGTTTATTGATGATGTAGCATACTTGTATTATTAGAAGCACATATTGATCTTGGTGATAATTATGATTTGTTGTGTTATATTTGGTTGATGCACATCTTTGAGAGTTTTATTGGTGATTGATCTTGGTGAGTAGATCTGATCTAGTTGATAACATTGATGAGACAGATTGTTGTGATAGGTTGTTTGGACAAGTTGTTGTGACAGGTTATTAGTATAGGTTCGGTGCATGGTTGATGCAATTGTTCATGGTACAGGTTGAGGCAGAGGTTGGTGCATGGTTGATGCACTTGTTTATGGTACAATTTGATTACAATTTGTTTGGTAGAGGTTGGTGCATTGTTGATGCACTTGCTTATGGTACAAGTTGATTACAGGTTGATGTAGAGGTTGATACATGGTTCAGGTTATTGGTACAGGCTATTTGGTGCAGGTTGATTGGTACAGGTTTACAACAGTATATCTCACAGTGATAGTGTGACAGTGGTTCCATCATTCTACTTTTACATCAGGGAAGTTGGATGGGGCAAGGATAGGTGTTTGTAGCCACCTTCCGGTTGTAGCCGGAGAACGTGGAGGGTTGTAGCCTCCTTCTGGTTGTAGCCAGCGAATTGGGGATTTGGAGCTTCCTTCAGGTTGCAACCTAAGAAACTAGGGGGTTGGAGCCTCCTTCTAGTTGCAGCTGGAAAAAAAAGTAAGTTGGTGCTTCCAATGAATGTAATTCTTCAAGACATATAAGATAAAGCATTCTGTGGTTTTCTACCGCTTTGGGTTTCCACATAAACCACTGGTGTATTGTGTATGTGTATGATTGTTCATGTGTTCATTGGGTATTTACTCTATAGATATTGGATGATAATGACACATTGATATAATACTTGGATTATATGGTTAAAAAGGATTAAATTTCTCTATTACTAATTCACCCCCCCTCTCAGTAATCCAATAATGGCCACCAAAGTTACAATGTGGATCCATTCTTATATGACATGGCCTAATTTCAGCCACAAAAGAAAACACAGTGGAGCTACGATATGCCAAGAACATAGCCATGAATAAATACAAAGTGGATCTATGTAATAATATGTATATCAATCAAATGATCTCCATCAAAAACTAGGAAAAGAACAAAACAAGGCGAGTAATCAACCGAGGGTCTTCATCTCGATCCAAAAATAGTATGATTCTATCCACATGAATAAATGATTTGATGTCGAACATGGTAGAAAATGCTTGATTACCATTCATTGATGTATACCATTAACGAGCATGAGGGAAATCACCATTGATGTCAATGACTCCCAAGTTACCCATAGTACATTCCAATGAATGTGAATAATGAGATGAAGTCGAAAATCCATAGAATCAATTGATCGAGGGTCACTGATGTAAGCCCATAGTCGAAAGAGAGGAGGCCTTCCATTGAGGTATGAAATTTCCAAGGTATCATTTTGTATCTAAGTCGAATTCCTAGATAATGTGCTAAATTCGATAGGAAAATACTCGTTGAAGGAGGGCCTTGATGCATCCCCCATCATTGACACGAAACTATCATAGAAAAGTGATATGAGATGGTGGATTAAATTAATATGTACTGACACAAGAATGGAAATGGGTAATACTACATATGGTTGGTATGGAATGAAAAACTTCCCTTGAACATTATGAGGCACGACACAAGACTTGGAATCTTTGAGGCATTTGAGAAATGCACCAAAACATAGTGTGACGATCACCGAGGCACTCTTCGGGTGAGTTGAAGGAGTAAAAAGACTCATGGGATTGGTATGACTTAGGGGCGAGTGAATTAACCAACTGTAAGGAAAGATGTAAATAGGTGACATGTTCAAGGGATAAAATGAAAGTTTCCTTAAAGGTTTCAAGACATTTGACCCACTTCCTTCAATTTTTTCACCATCTAGATAAATGAGTACCTATTTCTTGTTTAACAAGCTTGAGGAGGATAACAGGTGCTCTTCATAACTCACCTTTAATAAATTCCTCTTCCTATGTTTAGAAAACTAGAATAAGTAAGGGCTCATTCCCAAATGGGTCCTTCAATGTATGGTTTTATGAGTCTAGAGAAGGAACACTCGGTGGCTTTTCATGTTTAGGGAGTTTGAATAGAACTTAAAGAAAATTTTGTGGATGTTCTTTTTCGTAATTTAGTCTCCTAGGATATGATTGTGGGAAAAACCCCCATTAAGACTACACTAGGGTTCATAATGTAGATAGATCACAACCATCTAAAATTCAACTAATTTTCTAACTACCCCAAATATACCCCAGACTCATACAAGAAAACAAAAATGAGAAGGATCAGATAACTATACATCTACTCTGCGTCTGGTGATGATCCTCTCGCACTTGAAAGCTTTGCTGACTGCAAACCTCCTCCCAAGGCTGGCCTACATTCAAAGACATACAAATGGAAAGATACAAGCATGCAATTCATATACAAAAAATATTTAGATGTTAGAATAAAAACATAAATCAAATGCAAACATTCGTCACATCATGATTTGGGACAAGAAACGTACTTCTTTTATTGATAATACAATGATCACTTATAACCAAAGCCAACTACTGCTTCAAGAACCTAGTCCAAGCTCCTCTTCACCAAGCTCCAAGTGCACCACCCTATGGATTCTCCTCTCAACCCTCTTCTTGGGAAGTAAAATGGGTTTCTAATTGAGGAAGGAAGGAAAATTGGGGAATTCTGAGGCAATTCCCACAAAAGGGTTGGAATTACTTGGGGCAAGGAGGGTTCACTGTTCTTATGTCTAGATGTGGAATGAGACCCCAATACCTCCTTTTATATGAATAAAGGATGGTTATTTGGTTGGGTGACGGGATATAGGCAGTGTATTAGTTGGGAAACTACACAATAGCCCGTAATGTCAACGAAATCCTTGCAACTTTTTATTTTTTTCAAATTTTGCAAGTATAGGAGGGTTGTAGTGGTGCAACATGCATACGTACATGGGTTGTAGTGGTGCAACATGCATACGTACATGGGTTGTAGTGGTGCAAAAAATGTATGTACGCATGACTTATTGGTGCAGGGTGCATACATATTCAAAAAATGGGTTTTTTAGAAGAGCAACTCAATGATGGCTTGGCAAAAAATGCAAGTAAGAGGAACAAAGGCCAGGTATGCATGTGTAAAGAAATTTAGGGCTATAATATATGACCCCTAATGTGTGAGGTGAGAAGAGCATATGATGGCCGAAATACATTACAAAATATTCGCCAATGTATGAAACAAGTGAGCCCAAGACTAGAGTTTGGGAGGTGCCATCTGCAAAGATAACAATTGTCTCTTCGAGGCGGGCATACCCATGCTTGGGATGAAAATAAATCATGGATACCAATAAAATACACTACATATCGATGTCATATAACTATATAAAGTGTATCCTCGAGAAATACACAACATATCTACATCTCAAAATCAAATATATACAAGTATAGTATCCATCTTCAAGAATCCAATAACCCCTGATCGTTGGAGACGAGGTCTTCATAGCTCAAGAAAAAAATTCAATATCTTCAAAAATCGGGTAGGAGTACAATGTGAGTGTATAAATTCACTACCCAAAGGTCTTCGATGACTAGTCATTAAAAGACAAGAGGATCTCGATGATCAGGCATAGAACTTCATTGATTCCGAACAAGGACTTGATTGGACTTTTGGGATGTTCGGGCATGAGGTCAAGAGATAAAATGTAGAAAGGCCGACGCAGGTTGGGTGAAAATTCCCTTTGAAAATAAAACTAAATATGATCAGACTCAAGCAGCATGACATTGACATAAGTTCACAATGCAGGAAGCAACACAAATTCTCCATGTGTTTGGAAGAGTGACCAAATGGAGGAGGACACAACTCTATGTTGCAAGAACAACTTCCTAAGGTCATATTAGATCCCAAAAATTGACAAACAAACTAAAGGATGTGCTTTGTCCAAGGGAAACTCATTCTGTTGCCAAAAAAGAATATATATTTTCTACGTTAAAAAGGAGGAACGAGTGTCGCAAGAAATCATACTAGTTCTAGGCGCAATGAACACACTAATGCTCAAAGCAAGGAGATATGTGTAGGAAAAGGACACTCGGGGAAAATTCCACCATGGGTCAAGGTGTCAAGTCATAGAGGCAAAGTGCTACAAGGATTACGTATAAGTCATGCTTCAAAGTTTTAGTTGAGAGAAACATGGATCCAACACTAGGCCAAAGATGCAGAGATTAAAATGCAATTAGAAAGACACAATGAAACCCCCTTTAATGTATTTTTAATGAGCCCAAAGAAGGTAATCTCGGTAGTTTTTTCATTTTTAGAGAGTCTGAAAAAATGTAAAAGAGGACTCCACTAGAGTACCTTTTTCGAAAATAGTATAGTCGGCTCGAAAAAGGGATAAACTAGCACCAAAAAGACGTTTATTCAAAACCATTTTAACGAGTGTGAAAAAGACAAGATCACTCGGAAATGTTTTCAATTTTAAGGAGTCTGAACAGAGCTTAACTATGGACTCATAGCCTTTTTCTATATTTAGTCTCCTTAGCCCCAAAAAGTAGAAAAATTTCTAAGGAGAATTCTCTCGGCGAGACGAATCTCCCGAGGTGTACCTTTTTCCTCCATAATCCAGAGGCCGGAAAAAGGGTTAAAATCATGCCAGTAGATGTTCTTCTGGACCAATTTAATGAGTGTGAAGGAACAAGGTCACTTGATGATATTTTCAATTTTAGGGAGTCTGAAAAGAGCTTAACTATGGACTTCGTGGGGGTTCCTTTTTTGTAAGTAATCTCCAAGGCCTAAAAAAGGTGATAAACCAAAACCAAGGAAAATGTTCCTTTTTTGTAAATTTAGTCCCTTGAGCCCAAAAAAGGGTTAAACTTATACTTGAGAACACTCTTCTAGAAAACCGAAGTTCCTAGAGTATACCTTTATTCGTACAATTGACCATCCGGACCGAAAAAGGGGTAAACTACCACTGGACAGACGTACCTTCAAGTTTTATTTTGGTGAGCTTGAAGGACAAAAAGATCGCTCTACAATATTTTCATGTTTAGAGAGTGTGAAAAGGGCTTAAAGAATACTCCAAGAGGTTACTCTTCTCAGATAATCCTGACAAGATTGAAAATCATAAATGTGGTATTGTCAGATGTTTCTTTCAGATTTCAAAGCGAGCTTGAAAGACAACAAAGCATGCTCGTTTTGGGATTCCCAAGGGTGAGGCCAAGAGTGATGGTGTATCATATGAATGAGACTCAAACTCATAATCATCACAGGAATAACAAGGACTCTCGAATCCAAAGTCATTATAGACAGCATGGACGCCAAAATGCAACAAGGATCTATCTAGGACATCCATGTAAATGTAGGCTCTACCACCTAATCATGACACTTCTAAAACAATAATGATGGTTTTGTGTCACACTTCGGTGGGATCGATCCGATGACAAAGCGGAAAAATACAATGAGATGAAGAAAGTGGAGGTGGAATCCTAACTTATATGCAAAAAGTTGGAAAAAGTGACTTTTATCAAAGGACTTTTAAAATTGACCAATCTCCCAAACAAGTTACCAAACCAAAAGGAAAAGTGCATCATAACATCCAAAAAGAAACTCAATAACCAAATTAAATTATTCATAAGCCAGAAAAAATGACAAAAGGGTTCAAACATAAGTTGCAAAAAGGGCCAAAAAAGTCTATAAATAGAAGCTGACAGCTCATTTTCACCATTGCAATTTGAAAATTAACCAGAAGGTAAAAAAGACCCCTTTGCTAAAGAAGTTGATTTCGAGAACTTCTGAGGACGAAACAAACTTCTTCTCGGACCAAGTAAGTATAAACTCATCCCTCTTGCATTTCCATTCTTCCTTTTAGCATTATTTTAGGTTTTTTTTGGGGGGGGGAGCTCTCCTAAAAAAGGGCGTGCCTACGTGTACGCGGGTTGTTCAAGGACAACCCACGTATGCCTGTGGGTAGAAAACAATATGCCCATGGACATATGAAACTATGTCCACAACAGCCTACGTATGCCCTCAAAATCATGGAAAAATAAATTATGCGAGAGCTAACTCCCCTTTGAATTGTCATGGAATAGGATGTATGTCCACTGGAAGGAGAGGGAACATGATAAAATTGATATCTTGGTCTATAAGGACCCTTCTCCCATTGCTGCATTGAAACAATGTAGGATATGGAAGTTCTACTAATGTCCACTTATGAGGTCACAACCTAGGCTATTGAATGCCCTGGTGGATTATTGGCACCCAGACGCAGAGGTGTTTATGATTGAGGGACAGTCATTGACTCCGATGACTAAGGATATATATTTCTTGACTGGACTATTGAGGAGAGGGGAACCAGTCAACTTGCATACATTTCCCCTTGGTCCCTTCAACATCATCGACTACATCAGGATGCACTGTGAGGCTGACACTGAGAAAGTATGTTCTCAGGTGCCCATCAACAAGATCACCAATTTTTCACTGAAGGTGATCCTATTTCTCATTGGGCAGATCACTGGATCCACAACCATCCACTAGGCTTTCTGGGCACACATGTATTGTGCCATGCAGTGCCTAGATGCACGTTTTTTTTACTAGATCATGACCATGCTCACTTGCATGAAGAGGAAGCTTACAGATTGTTGTGAGCGTAGCAACAAGAAATTAGGGTTCGATACCATTCTATGCTCATTATTCTTCGAGAGGGTACCCAGTCTGAGTCCGAGAGAGATAGCACGGGGGAATGTGGCCTCCTTCTTAGCAGTATGCATATGGGCATCAATGTTGCCATGATAGGACGAGGAAGGATCATAGAGGCCTTCGATGAAAAATTATTTGACTGGTGGGCACGATAGATTCCATTGATAGAGGACTACCTGTTGGCCCTTGACCAAGTTTTGGGAGATCCTTGGTCAAGTTGACCTATTTTGGGACTTCGATATCCTGTCAGAGGAGGAGTGCAAGAAGAAGCAGAGATGGTAGGATCTTGACCCTTTTTTGGGTCCATTTTGGGATTTGGTACTATGTAACGGGTATGGGATGTCGGCCCATGGGTTTACCCATGTTTAGGGCTATTTTGTAAAGTATAAATATATGTATAGTCAATGTAAGAAGAGGTAGTTGGCTAAGTGCTAGATCTACTTGATTGAAGGATTGTAAGTGCTCTGTGCATACTGTGTGAAGCTTGCAGAGCTGAGTGCAAGTGATTATAGAAGGCTTAGTGCTATATCCTAGCTCAGGGAAGGAGGATCTAGCGAGCTGCGTAGATCTCCTGTCCTATGCAGAGTAGGGTTTTGAGGCTCTGTGCATGTAACCTATTGAATAAGCTAATAAAGAAGAAGAGTTGGTGGATGTAGCCCTAGGGTGGGGGTGAACCGTGTATATGTTGTGTTTCTCTGCTTTGTGTAATATGTTGATGTGTTTATCTCTTTACTTTCTAAGTCCTTTAATATAGATAGATAGATCTGTTTATGCTTTGTGCTAATTATGTATATGAATGTAGATCTGGCCTATGTGAATATGCTTAGTGCTTGAATATTCTATATTTAATCTAACTCCTTATGATAAGTTCTTAGATACATCAGATCTGAGTGAATGATGTGATTCTCTATTTCATTCATGCAGTAGATAGTGGTTAAATATTGATGAACTATCCGTGCTAAGTGATTTGTTAAGTATTACAATCACAGATCTATATCCCAGCTAAGGTTGCAGACACCTGAGTCCTACAACCACCCCTGCCTCTACCTCAAGTTAGACTTAATATTCTTCATAGGTGTTTCCAAAAGGGTGGGTAGTTAGGTTTTGTTGGTGCGTTTTTGTAGCATTGAACCCTGGGTCTGCCCCTATTCCAACAAATGGTTCTATTGCTGGGACTTGAAACTGTGATTGTTGGAAACTAAGGAAGAAGAAGCTTTGTGGAAAGATATAAACTGAAATTTTGAAAGATCTATGCGTAGATCTATCGCTCTAGTGCGTAGTACTCTACTTAGTTTGACAAGATTTATGCTAAGGAAAAGAAGTATGATCTGAAGAAAAGAGGTAAGATCTGAAAGCTTTGTGCTCTGTAGAAGTAAGATAAGTGGAATTTTTTTTCTCAACGGTATGGATCTAGGTATGTTTGATAGATTCTATCCTAGCTTGAAAAATAGGGAACTAATAAATCAAAAAAAGTTTGATATGAGTATATCTAATAAGAATAGTGAAAGATATGTTATACCTATGCATAGAGATAATGTTTGGACTAAAAAGTGGATGTAGGATCCTAGAAAGAAATGTTTGCATGTTAGCTACTATGACCCTAGCGCGTAGTATAGAAAGAGCTAGAAATCATTTAAAAGAAAGAGTAGATTAACCCTCTGTTACAGTTGCAGAAAACCAAGACATCTTGCTAAGGAATGTCCTAGGAAAACACCTAATTGTATTTGTTGCAAAGCTATGGACCATGAAGTATTGGATTTCCATAGAATGATTGCTAAGCTTGAAGAAATGAACATGAGACAAGAAAAACCTCAGGCAGATCCAAAAACTGAGATTATGGCAGAACCCTAGAAAGAATCAGAGAAAGTATGTAGTATACCTAGGGATGTAATATGGGGTACCTAGGGAGGTACCCAATGGGAATGTATTTATGTGTTATTAGTGGAAGTCAATTAATATATGAGAATGTAATGATCCCAAGCCAAATTCTTCCTTGGAATCACTAACTACTACTGATTTATTGAGTTATTAAGTGCATACAAGATTCATCAACACATGGAGATCACAATATATTCAAGATGTAGAAGCACAAGCAAAGATCTGACCTT